>OU015770.1:7611011-7648485 GCA_907173295.1 Fagus sylvatica | reverse complement strand
AAAATAATAAAAAAGTATATTTATATAGAGTAGAGAGTGAAATAGAGAAGACTGTTGGAGTAAAAATAAATAGAGAGTAGTTGGTAGTGTAAATATAGAGATAGAGTAGATAAAATTTTAAAAAACTGCTGGAGTTGCTCTAAGAATTCCGGAGCTGACATGCTATTGGGGGGAAAATGCTGAAACTATGTCTTAACATGGAAACAAAAAGAAACAGCAAAATTTCAAAATGACGTACCATAGTAATAGGGTTGTTAAGATTTGTCACGTGGCGGCGGGAAAGGGGGAGGAGAGAGACCGGCGTTTTCACTCTCCAACTTTTTTTTTTAAATAAACCTCTAAATAAAAACATTTTTTATTCTAATAAAATATAAGGTTCAAATTATTTTAAGGCAAGGGTTTTGTTATTTTAAGACATGCGTTTTTGTTGTATAGCGAAAAGTAGGAGTAGAAACACTTAGGTCCCGTCACGGGATTGGTATTGATTTTGATAAAATTTGTGTGTTTTATAGTAAATATTATGTCTGTATTGATAAATGTGTGTTTATTGTTGTAAAAATAAAATGTGTGAATTCGGGTAGAATAGTGATATTTGTGATAAAGTTAATTTTATTACAAAACTACACACATTTTATAACAGATATTTTATCAAAACACACACAACATTTTATCAAAATACACGCAAATATTATAATTTTTGACATCTTCAGCAGACGGTCTTGCTGCAGGACTTAAGAATTTCCCAGAAAGTATTTTTTTTTTTTTGAAATAAAATTTCACAGAAAGTAGATACACCTTTTAATTGTGTCTTTTGTTTTTTTGGCTGAATAATTGTGTCTTTCATTAGTTCCATAATTCCATTCCGTCCATGACTTCTATAGAATTAGGCTGTGCTGCATGCACATATATCTGGATGCTATGAATTTGTTTGTACGTACTATGGTGGTTGTTAATCAACTAGTTAAAAGTTGAAACATCTGTTTACCACAAACCAAGATGGCGTCAAACTACATGTTAATTAATGATGATAGGAAGACTCACTCTTTCTCTGAGACACAGTTCATAGATTTGGATTTAAAGCCTTTTGCGTCAATTCCATTCAAATCTACAGATTTGGAAATTAGACAAATTGAAGTTTACATGTATGATGACGTTGGTTGGACCTATTTTGTTGTAATGCTTCAAGGACAGGACCAATTATACCTCTATGTGTTCTGATAATTAATTTATCACTTCATGCCTGATAAATTTTTAATTGTCTCAAAAGTTTAATTTGTTAGTAAATGATGAATTTAATTACTTAAAAATTATTCTAATACTCTTTCTTACGTACGAGTGGAGATATGAGCATGAGAAATTATCAATTATTCTAAAAGTTTAATAATTTAATTATTTAACTATTATTCTAAATCTTAAACTTTTAAGAAGTAGTTATCTTAAAAACTTTTCATTTTTTTTTTTTTTTGAGATTTAGTTATCTTAAAAAGTTAATTCTAATATGCTCTATCATAACCATGGCCGAAACCCACTTCTCCTTTCCCACTACCTTTAATTACGTTGTTTTCGGGGGCATCTCTTTCACATTGTTCACAAAAATTGTGACAAGCGTGAAGTGTGTATATCGTACTCTCGTACAACATTTCGCACTTATAAATAGAGAGGATTTGCTTTCGCACCATACAAGACATTTTCTCTAAACATCCCAAACCCTTCTCTCTTTCCTTTCAACCCATAGCAATGAATATTGCTTCTCCAAGTCTGGAAGATATTGCTGGACCTGCTGTCACTCGTGCATGGGGATGGCTCAAGTCATTGCCTGAGAAGTTATGGGCTAAGGTAGACGAGGTGGCAAAGGATATTAAGAAACTCGGACGAGATGATCCACGGAGAATTATACATTCGCTAAAAGTAGGACTGGCTCTCACATTGGTTTCCTTATTTTACTACACCCGACCTCTCTATTATGGTTTTGGCGAAAATGCAATATGGGCTGTTATAACAGTCATTCTTGTCCTTGAGTTTTCTGTTGGTAAGCTTGCAACTTAAGTATTTACCAGGTTATATAAACAAATTTATCGTTCGATAGTTGGGGAAGAGAGATTTAAATCCATAATGTTTCTGTTAAAAACACTAATTGAGCTCCAAAGTTCTTGACAACTGATTTATATATAATATAACAATTCCAATTGCAACCTTTTTTTTGCCCATCTTCTACGGGAGCTACTCTAGGAAAAGGGTTAAACAGGATGCTGGCAACGTTGTCAGCTGGTGCTCTAGCTGTTGGAGTTCATCACTTAGCAACTCTCTCTGGTGAGAAAGGAGAGCCCTGGGTACTTGGATTCTTCGTCTTTATCACAGGTATGTTAAAGTTATAGTTAAATGATTGTGAGGGGTGTTTTTGTAACAATGCCACGTGGCGTGCCGAGGACGATCACGACATGGACTTCGATATAGAAAAAGGGGTAGCCGAACCCAAAACTCAACCGAGGGCCCAAAGTGCGGCCCAAGGGCTAGTGGGACACTTCTCAAGAATGTTCAAGAGCTAAAATCACTAAAACCCAAAAATAACATGAACAAAGATTAAGGGAAATTTACCCAAAGTGTTGTTACCGATGAGCAATCCAAAGAACAGTTTCGGGCCGAGCCTCTAACTGTTTCTCAGTTGAATCGAACTTGAAACGACACAGCTTTGATCAATGTAACTCAAGCATGGGTTTTCTGCACTGCTGATGACATCTGCCAGAAGAGCTTTGAACAGTAATAAGTTTTGTTAAAGCTAAAAGAGGGTTGACTTGTTAGGAGAGAGTCAGCCCCGATGAGACATGCACAAAGGTAAGGGAAGAGTGTGTTTAGGCCTTTTGTGGAGCTAAAATTAATGGTAGAGAACCATTGTGGTCCTTATAAGGTATTTCAGGAAATTCTGCCTTGACATCTGCCAGGAGAGCTTTTCCGGAGAAAAATAGATTAAGTTGTAAATCCTAATCTTTTCAGACGGGATTGCCTTTCTGGGTTTAGATGGGTGTTTCTAAGTTGTAAGGGATTTCAGAACATCTATTTTCAGAGGTTCTTTCTTGGGTGAATCTCAGAGAAAATCCTTTCTCTTGGGTTTTAATTGTGGTAATTTCTTGAGTTCTTGGAAGGGTTTTTCTTGGTCTGGTTCTGATAAGTCTCTTAGGTCTGATGGATCCGACCTTAAGAGTGCAATCAGTCCTTTATATATAGAATGATTAGCATGGCTTAATCTCATGAGAAAACCGAGATCTCCGTTCCCTTAAGCCTATTAGTTCTTTTGTATTAGTTCTTTATGACATGTTTTGTCAAGAAGAGTATAGCATAAGTAAAATGATTACAGTCTCTCCCTAGTGTCAGGGTGAGGCTTTCTTCTCCTCTGAAATGGCTTGTCAGAGGCACTCATTGCCTTTTGTTGGTGGGTTTTTGTGTATGGTTAGATCTATGCATGTCTCATGTGACTTGATATCCATGAACCCATCATTGAGCCTCCCAGCAGACTTAATGACAGCAATCCATGGCCACCTAAATCTCGGAACTGACTCCCCTCCACCAAACCACACTCCTTAAGTCGGGTCAACATAAGGAGAGTAGCTTCCTCACGGGTCTGGGCCGTGGGAGCTACTCCCTAAGTCCCTTTGGGACCGAAATGGACATGGCCATGGGTCTTTCATCATGTTTCTCCATTTCCCATGCATTTTGGTTGCTGCCAGTAATCTTTGAGCTGTTATGCAGAAATCTGCTGCGTGAACAGTACCAGAAATCATGGCTTCCGGTGGGGTGGAGAGCTGGGATGAGTTGTAGAGTCTAGAACAATTTGAAAATGGTGGAGTAGTTGCTCTTGTCACGTTAGAGAGGATGGCTTGCTGCTGCCTTTCTCTTTTTTAGTAAAATAGGACTTAGTATGGGTTCTGCCAGCAGCAGACATGCAGTCTTTCCTTTGTCAGCTTGAGTTCAGATCTCATGGGACCCACGGATTGGCTGTCTTCAGCTGTTTTGGGTGCTGGGCTGACTAAGGCTTGGGCTCCAGCTGTCTTCCTCATGAATCCAATGGTTTTTAAACCCAAGAATCATATTACAAGCATACTTTGGGTTCATGGGTTTTATGTGGTTTTCCTTTGGGCTTGTGAACAGTACCGGGGTACTTAAAAATGGGCCCAGACGGTGCTGTATGGGTGTTCTAGTGGATTGGGTTATGTGTTTCGGGTTGTGGGCTTCTAGAGTAAGCCCAAGTAATTTATTAGGGGCTGTTTGGGATATTCTATTGGACTTGGCTCATTGGGTTGACTTATTAAATAGTCAATTGAGCCCAAGTACTCTATTGGATATTGTTTGGTATATTTAAATGGGCCGGGCTTATTGGGCTATTTTATTAAATGGTTAATCAAGCCCAAATATCTTGTTGGGAATTATTTAGGGCGTTTTATTGGGTTGGGCTTATTAAAAGATTAATTAAGTCCAAGCATTTTATTTGGGGGCCCATTCAAATTATTAGTTAAAAAATGAGCATGTACATTTAGCCCCCCGAGCCCGTGACTTACCCATGGTGAGTCACGTGCGAGCCCAAAAATAACTGTTCAGTTTTCTTCTTGGCGGGTATTTTTCAAAAAGAGAAAGATGGTGGCTCATTTTTCTGGGGAAATAGTGGAAGAGTGGGAAGGACATACCTGGTGGTAATGGCTCCTATTTTCAAGGGGCAGCCTGAATTAATGGCTGCCATTCCCCACTTTAATGGCCCAACCACCCAGTTGACCACCACATTTATTCAGCCGTTATCAATTCCCGAGAGGCAGAGTGACACAAGCAGATGGCTCCTTTCTTCTTTTTCCTTCTCTTTCTTCTTCTCGTGTTTCTTGTTTTCTGTTAATCTTCTCTTCTTCAAAGAAACCAGGAAGGGGCGTGGAGGCAGTTCCTCCGGCAAGGGAGGTAGGTGGAGGAGAATGCCGAGAAGGGGACATAGTGGCTCTGACTCTGTCTGGGTCACCGGAGCCTCATGGGGACGTATTGGGTCGACCCACCGTGGACCCGTGGTACAGAAGTGGTGAGAGGTTTCCTTCTGTTCCGACGAGCCTCCAACCACCACCGCCAGCCTGAATTAATGGCATGTACTTTAGCAGACTCCCATGGTGAGTCACTTTGTTCAATGGAAAGATGGTGGCCAGAAATGTGGCCCTGGTGGTGATGGCTCTATTTTCAAGGGGCAGCCTGAATTAATGGCTGCCATTCCCCACTTTAATGGCCCAACCACCCAGTTGACCACCTCATTTATTCAGCCGTTATGCACATTCCCGAGACACAGAGAACCCATCAGACACAAGCAAATTCGAGCTTCTCTTTTTTCCTTCCCTTTTTCTTCTTCTTCTCTTTCTTCTGTTCTTCTCTTCTCCGTTCACCGGCAATGGCTTCTTCCTCAAAGAAACCAGTGAAGGGGCGTGGGGGTAGTTCTTCAGGTAAAGGAGGTACTTCTGGTGGTAGGAGAGTGCCGAGAGGCTCAGAGGATGACAGTAGTGGCTCTGACTCTGTCTTAGGGTCGCCGGAGCCCCATGGGGACGTATTGGGTCGACCCACCATGGACCTGTGGTACAGAAGCGGTGAGAGGTTTCCCTCTGTCCCGTCGAGCCTCCAACCACCACCGGCAGACTGGGAGTGGCTGGTCATGAGAGAAGATGCTGTGGCAGATGTGGTTTGGACTCCAAACTTTCAAGAAATTCGAGACCTTCAGATTCAAAAGAACGAGATGCTTGCTGTGCCTCTCGTCTTTGATTTCCAATGTTCGAGGGCCGTTGAATGGGCGGATTGGATAGATTCTGAATTGGTTGACAGAGGGTTTTGCGATCGGTTGGAGCAAGCCGGTGTACTTCGTTCCATTCTCATTTCGAGATGTTCAAACATGTACCGTGATACTGAAGCATTGCGGCAATTGGTGCGAAGATGGTGCCCATCCACGCATACTTTTTTCTTTGCCCATGGGGAAATGACTGTTACATTAGAGGACATAGAGAATCAGTGGCTGCTGCCAATACTGGGTGATCAGGACCCAGCAGAAATTGCGCTTTCCTCTGAAAAGTCAAAAATCAAAGCTGTCCTGGCGGATTACATAGGGCGAAAGAACGTTGCCCTAGGGACCCAAGCAGCAAGATTTAATTCTTGGATGGAGCACTTCCTCAGAATAGAGGACCCTTTGATCCGGAGAGCCGCTTTTGTATCGTATTGGCTCAGCAAATGTGTCTTCGGTGAGCACCCCGCGTATTCAATCAAACCTTTATATTTTTCTCTTACTGTTAAAATTGCTGCAGGGGTTCGTTTTCCCCTTGCTCCTTTGCTGTTGGGGCAGCTTTATACTCAGCTGGATCTGCTGCATGCTGAGGAATTGGCTGGGGCATCTTGCCACATTGTCTCCACGGCCTTCAATTCGTCTATTGTGCATACATTTATTTGGGAGCATGCTTTGGAATACATACGAAAGGGCAAGAAGCCTTATGAGGTCCGGAAGAAGTTTGCATCGATGCCGGAAGGGGTTGTTGCCAATGTTGGTGATTTTCAAGAGGATGTTCCTACTGTGTTTCGTTGGGTGGGTAACAAGTTTTATGACCACAGTTTGATACCCTCCTTGGACAGCGAGGGTAAGGTCTGCTGGAGACCTTACGGGATAACCCATCGTGGGTTTGTGTACGAATCAGTGATGTCTGGGTTTCGCGATGTGGAAGCCCAAGATTACACTCTTATTGCTGGAGATGTGGCATCTCTAACTTATCTTTCTGCCACTAATGCTGGCTGGTTACTAGTATTGTCACCTGACGGACCTCAGTTCACGACTTATAGTGCTCATAGGGTGAGGAGACAATTCGGGTTCGACCAAGAGATACCAGCTATTATGGGGGTCGCAGCGGGCGAAATCCCCACTATTAACCCATTCCTGAGAGCCAGGGCCTTTACTTATTGGAGCAGCGTCGCCCCTCGGGTTATAGTCCCGAATGGCAATAGAGTTGGGGTTCACACTGCAGGTATGGCCAATTACTGGAGGGGGCTGATGGCTGCCATGGTGGAGTTTAGGGATAGTGGGAGGGAAGATATCTCCCATTTGCTTGAATCATATACCTCCCCATTGCCTCATCCTCGCTTATTCGGGGCCACGAATACTATGACCACTTATGCTAACCGCCAAAGCTTGGGTTATGCTGTGTGGCACCATGAGGACTCACGGTGGGTGATATACGGCAATCACCACCCTCCTTTGTGGCTGAGGGATCATCCCCATATCACTGCTCCTGGGAAAGTACCATCTAGCAAGGGCAAAAGAAATGTTTCTGCTGGCACTCCCATTGCTGTTAAGAGGAAGCAACCGGATAGATCCAAAAAGGGAGAAGCTGTGAGTAAGGATTCTCCTGCTCAAGCTTCCAAGAAACAGAAAACAAGTGCCGCAAATGGCAGCAAAAAAGTGTTGACTTTAAAGACTGTTGTTGTAGATCCTCCACCGGCTGAAGAAGACATTCCTGAAGGGGTTTCTGCCCCTGTAAGTAGAAAGCCAGTGAGGAAGACTAGGGCTGGGAAGAAGACTTTTGTTCCTCCAACTTTCCCAAGTGCACCCTCATCCATTGCTGCACGTGTCGCCGCGCGCAAGTCATCGCGAGGCGTTGTTTATTCTGAAAAGAGAGTAAGGGTTTTCATATTTTGCCTCTTTGTTTGCCAATTGATATATATATATATTTTATATGATGTTGATGTGGTTCCTGTTTTGTGGCAGTCTAAGCAAAGAGCTGACGCAGCTGCCCGCATTCCGATTGAGATACCGGTATGCATTTAGCCACGGCATCTTGCTTTTAACAAAAAAATGAGGTTCTCATACTCTCTCCTTTTTTTTGTAGGATGATTTGAGTAGCTCATCATCTTCAAGTGACAAAGATGATCCATCTGGGGCTACTGCAAAAGAGATTGAGAGCGGGGATACTGAAACTGCTGCTGCAGAAAAGACTGAGAGTAAAGATACTGAAGCTGCTGCTGCAGAAACAGTCTCTGGTGCAGATGATTTTACAGCAGACATCAGCTCAGCAGATATTGGCTCCCTGGATACAGATGCTATTATAAATGCCTCTTCTGAGGAGAAGGATGTGGAGGCAGGGGCCAGTACTGAAGATGATGAGGTGTCCATGGATGAGTTGGGAGCTGCAGGAGCTGCTTCTGACAGTGATTCCACTGCATCTGCCAGCAAACCCAAATCTGCAGAAGGAGCTACTGAGGAGCATGGAACTGTTGGGGTTGTTACTGGTGCTGAGAAGGTTATCGAGACTACATCAATTGCCATAACCAGCAGTGGTGGGACTGCACAGGGTGGCCCTTCTGGAAGTGGCAGCCATGTGGACCCTTCTCTACTCGATTCAAGTCCTTCTACCCGCCAATATGTCCGGAGGGCTCGAAGGGGAAGCTTAGTGTCTTCAGATTCTGAGAGGACCGCTTCAGCTTCAGCAAGGGTAGCAACACCTCCAAGTCCTCCCCCAAAATCTGGTGGCACAGTTCCTTTATCCACAATCACAGCTTGCTGGAGTTTCTGCTGCAGCCACTGTTCCAGAAAGCGGAGTTGTTCCAACAACTATTGAAGAAACTCCTGTTGGTGAGGAGGGTTCTGCGCATGTCTCTGATGTTCCAGAAGGTAATTATTTTATTGAGGGCATATCAATTGATGAAAACCCTGTGATTGACACTGGTTTTGGTGCAGGTGTGACTCAAGTTGAGCATGTAGAAGTTACTGCCAGTGAAGAACCAGTTTAGGCAGATGTCACTCCTGGCAGTGGCGTTCCAGTTATAGAAGAAGAATTGGCCCAAGACCCTGCAGATGATATAGACATGGGAGACACCCATGATAGCTATGACGAGGTCTTGGTCGAGACAGAAGATAATATGGCTGGTGTTCAGGCAGCAGATATAGAGGTCACTGCCCCTACAGCAGTCCACACAAGCTCAACCAAAACAGGTATTGGTTTCTAAACAACGTCTTGCCATTGCAGTTACTTGATGGTAGAGATTTCTTGAAATATATAAGCAAAACTTGACTATTTGCTTGTTATGCATAGAACTCATAAGTGTATGTTCTCTTGTTTCTTGATCATGGACTGTTTGGACATGAGCTGATGCTCATTTATTGTCTATGGCCACAAAACCAAATCTTGATAGATGTAATAGACATGGGTTGATTCCCATTTGCTGTCTTTTGTTGTTGTTGTTGCTTGCTGTGTGAGTCTGGCAGACATGGGTTGATGCCCATTTTTTGTTTGCCATTTGGTAGTTTCAAATTTGTTGTTGTGGAAGCATGAGCCCAGTAGAGATAGAATGACTTCCCACCCGTCGTTTGCTGTTTTCACAACTTCTTTTAATTAGGTGAGCCTAGTAGACATGGGTTGATTCCCATTTGTTGTCCTCCGCATTG
This sequence comes from Fagus sylvatica, assembly GCA_907173295.1. Lineage (NCBI taxonomy): Eukaryota > Viridiplantae > Streptophyta > Magnoliopsida > Fagales > Fagaceae > Fagus > Fagus sylvatica. Next base: position 7,639,055 of record OU015770.1, on the reverse strand, counting down.
TGGTCACACCCTTTTATGATTTTGTGAGCCCAGCACCGACGGGTTTTGTAAGTCTTGTCCCATCTTTTGCCCACTGTTTTGTGGCTGCATACTTCCAATAAAATGAGTTTGGTGGACATGGGTTGATTCCCATTTGTTGCCCCCCATTGTGTATGGACATGGGTTGATTCCCATTTGTTGTCCTCCATCCGGTGAACCCGGGTTAATGCCCGGTTGTTGTTCTCCATTTGGTATAAAATGTGAGCTCAATGGACATGGGTTGATTCCCATTTGTCGTCCCCCTTCCGATGAACCTGGGTTAATGCCCAGTTGTTGTTCACCATCCAGGCCTAATTGGCTGAGCTCAGTGGACATGGGTTAATGCCCATTTGTTGTCCTCCCTTTGGTGAACCTGGGTTAATGCCCAGTTGTTGTTCGCCATTGGGTCCATTAGGTAAACCGGTGGACATGGGTTGATGCCCATTTGTCGTCCTCCGTTGGGTGAACCTGGGTTAATGCCCAGTTGTTGTTCCCCGTTGGGTGAACCTGAGTTAATGCTCAGTTGTTGTTCCCCCAAATGACTTAGCCAGGCTATCTTGAGGACAAGCTGCAATTAGTTTATCTCTTTAGTAAAGGAGTACTAGTAAGCATTTTACTCACTTGTTTATTTTCTTTGCCTTTACTTTTGCATAGTTATGCTTGCTTAACTGAATCCTTCCTCTTTTTCTCACTTTTCTGCAGCTGGAAGCGGCAATGAGACTGTTGTAGAGGAAGAAGGAAGGCTTCAGACTGCAGCAGTGGAGTCTGCCATTAGAGGTCAGCCAGGGTTGTTGTCTGCTGTCAGGCCTGCCACACTGGGGTCTTCTGTTCTTACTGATATGGATGCTTTCTTTCGAGAATTTGACCGTACGTCATTCAGTTCCCGTCATGCTGAGCATTTCTGGACCTTTGATGATGTAAAAGCTGACTTTGAAGTCTTCCGAGTACCCCGAGGAGGAATTCGGTTCTTGAAAGCCTTGTGGTCGAAGTACGGCAGCTGCTCGTCATATTTCAGCCGTGGTGTGCATGTGGGAAGCTCTTTGCTGACTCTCCTTTGCTGTGTGCTTGCCCATATGGAACATACTAGGCTTGAGGACATCACTGAAGTGCACATCCTTGAGTGGAAAGCCGTAGTCCAAGAGGCAATTGAAGGAGGTTTCAAATTTGGTTTCATTCTTGACTATCTGAGGAGATTGGCTCATGACATGTTCAGTAGGAGGATCTTGGCTGAGTTGAGAGTAGCAGAGGCTCGTGTTGCTGCACTGAGAGCTGCTCTGAACACTGTTGCACCAAACCCATGGGACTTGGCTTCTGCCAGATGTCATAACCCCATTTTTACCCCCGGGATTTTCTCGGGTGTCGGCACGTAAAACGAGACAACCCGAACCAAGCTGGCCTGATCTGACGAGGGCTCGCCACATCAAATAACCCCAAGAGAAGGTCCTGGACACATTTCCCGAAGTTTGACTAGGATTGACCAGGTTTGACCAGGGTTGACCAAGTTTGACCAAGGGTTGACCAAGCCGTTTCTGACCCAACGGGGGCCCACTATGCCCGAAAACCCTTGAAACGCGACCCAGGATACATTTCCCAGAGTTCGGAGAAATCTTGACCAAGTTTGACCAGGTTTGACTAAGGTTGACCAAGTTTGACCGAGGTTTGACCAAACCGTTGACCAGACCAAAAGCTGAATCGAACTGACCGCTCCTTGACCATTCTGAAGAACATGGAAAGAGCTTCAATTCGATACTTTACGGGTCAAAAACGGATGAGAAACGAGGGAGTTATGGTCAAAACGGTGAAAAAACGGTCCAACACTTAGCCAAATTTTGCTAAGTGTTGTGACTAAACAGCCTATTTGGGAGGCAACGTTCGCGCGAAGATTCTCTCCGACCCGCCGCAACTTGGTCCGCAAGCTAAAACCCTTAAGCAAGGAGGTCACTTCAGCTACCACACGCAACTTTCGGATCGTCAAGAGCTCCCCCGGTCAAGCCGGAATCTCAGTCAGAAGATGACCCCTTAGCATAAGGAACATTCCAACGGCCTCTGTTCGCAAGATCATATCTTGCGAACCCAAGCTCGCCTCTGTGCAAGGCCTATACCGTTAGAAAATAGGTAGCATAAGATTTCCGACGATACCAAGATCGTTGAAATCCGATATCGGGAATTACGTCTGCCACGCACGTGAAAACAGACCGACGAAATAAGGCTGTGCTGAAAATTCCGGAATTTTCCCACCGACGTTGCCACGCTTGCGCGCAGAGTCTTCCTGAATCGCAACAAGTTGATCCACAAGCCCGGGCACGTTGGAAAGAAGACACATTCATGCACGACGTGGAACTCTTGGATCGCCAAGAATTTACCGGGTCTAGCCGGAATCCCGATCGGAAAAATGTCCTCAAACGGACCAAAAACACCCCGGTGGCCTCTGTTCGCGGGACCATATCTCACAAGCCCAAGATCGGATTCCCACGAATTTAAAACCTTGCAAAAGTAGGCAGCGCAAGCTTTCCGACGATACCAAGTTCGTCGAAATCCGACATCGGGAGCTAGGTCAAATACGCGCGCAAACACAGACAAAAAGCGAGGAAAAATGAGCCAAAGGTTTTGTACGTTTTTCTCCCGGACAGCCGCCTTCGCGCGCGGAGTCTTTCCGACTCGCTGCAAGATGACGCGCGGGCCCAGGTGCGTTGGAAATATGACAACTCCAGCTACGACGTGGAACTCTCGGTTCGTCGGTGGCATCCCCCGTTTGGCCGGAATCTTCACCGGAAAAACGTGAAAAAACAGCTCAGACAACCCGACTTCCGGGAGCCATACCTCTCTCGTCCGAACTCCGATTCGCACAAACTTTATATCATTGGAAATTAGACATCTGGGGCTTTCCGACGATATGCTACATGACCCATTTTGAGTACCAGAAGGCCTCCAAAATTACCTTTGAAAATCGGGTCAAAAAACTGTGCGCGCACGAATTTCCACGCGAGTGGATAAGATCGCCACGTAGCGGATAAGGATGAGCTACAGTACCGGCGCGGAATGATCGCGCGCCCGGCGTACAAATCCATCTATAAAACGCACCCCCCCTCCCCTCAGCGCTGGGTCCGAGTCTTAGACCATTTTTTGAGTTTCTTAGGTAGTTTTAGGTAGTTTTTAGGCATAAAATAGGGGTTTAGGGTCTTTCTATGGGGGGTTTTTGGGGAGTTTTTAGAGTGAGAAGCATCTACTAGGTGCCTCTCTCTCTAACCTCTCCTCATCCTCCTCCCTTTCTCTCTCTCTCTCCTCTTTTTTCTTTCTTTTTAGTGGAGGTGACTAGTGATGATCCCTAAAATGGGAAGGGATTCACAAGGATCCACTTGTATTTATGCTATTTAGTTCATTTATGTTCTATTTTATGCTTTTTAGTTCATGTATGTTCTATTTATGCTCTCCTAGTTCATTTATTGTGCTATTATTGTTTTATCTACATGTTTCTTGGGTTATTTGTTGTCTCTATTTGTAGATCTGAGTAGATTTATCGCTTTATTTACATTTCCTACGTACTTGTAAATATTATATTGTGATTATCCCTTTCCCCGTATTTTAGTACGGCAAATATTGAGTAGCTTTGGCGGAGTGCGTAAGACTTTTAATGAGGTCGTAACAACCATGTTAGTCTACGAGGTATTTGACCCGAAAAATACATCCCCATGTGTAAATATTGTCATTTACCGCTTTATTTATATTCTACTATGTACTTGTGAATATTATATTGTGATTATCCCTTTCCCCGTATTTTAGTACGGCAAATATTGAGTAGCTTTGGCGGAGTGCGTAAGACCTCTAACGAGGCCGTAACAACCATGTTAGTCTACGAGGTATTTGACCCGAAAAATACATCCCCATGTGTAAATATTGTCATTTATCGCTTTATTTACATTTACTACGTTGTGAATATTATATTGTGAATATCCCCCATTTTTCCCCTTTGTGATTTGGGCGTGATAATCCCGATTGGTCGTGGTGAATTATGTAAGACCTCAAAGAGGCTTTATCCACCATATAATTCCATAGGCATTGGACCCATTAAAAATCCCCATGTGTAAATATTGTCATTTATCGCTTTATTTACATTTACTACGTTGTGAATATATATTGTGATTATCCCTCCCCTATATGTTTTAGTACGGCAAAACCCGAGTGGCTTTGGTGGATTATGTAAGTCCTCTATGAGGCCTTAACAGCCATGTTAGCCCACGAGGCGCTTGACCCGAAAAATACGCTCCCCATGATTAAATAACGTCATTTATCGCTTTATTATGTTGTAAAAATGTGTTTTGGGCGTGATAATCTCGATTGGTCGTGGTGGATTATGTGAGACCTCAATGAGGCTTTATCCACCACGTAATCCCATAGGCATTGGACCCGTTGAAAAATCTTTGTTTTAATGTCATTTATAGCTTTATTTACATTTACTACGTACTTGTGAATATTTGTTGTGATTATCCCCTCCCCGTGTGTTTTAGTACGGCAAAACCCGAGTGGCTTTGGCGGCTCATGTAAGCCCTCTATGAGGCCTTGACAACCATGTTAGCCCACGAGATGCTTGACCCGAAAAATACACTTCCCCATGTTAAATATTGTCATTTATCGCTTTATTTACATTTACTACGTACTTGTGAATATTTGTTGTGATTATCCCCTCCCCGTGTGTTTTAGTACGGCAAAACCCGAGTGGCTGTGGCAGCTCATGTAAGCCCTCTATGAGGCCTTGACAACCATGTTAGCCCACGAGATGCTTGACCCGAAAAATACACTTCCCCATGTTAAATATTGTCATTTATCGCTTTATTTACATTTACTACGTACTTGTGAATATTTGTTGTGATTATCCCCTCCCCGTGTGTTTTAGTGCGACAAAACCCGAGTGGCTTTGGCGGCTCATGTAAGTCCTCTATGAGGCCTTGACAACCATGTTAGCCCACGAGGTGCTTGACCCGAAAATACACTTCCCCATGTGTAAATATTGTCATTTATCGCTTTATTTACATTTACTACGTTGTAAACATTATATTGTTATCTTTTCCCCCGTTTTCTTTGCGATTTGGGCATGATAATTCCCCGATTGGTCGTGGTGGATCATGTGAGACCTCGATGAGGCTTTGTCCACCATGTAATCCCATAGGAGTTGGACCCACGAAACCCCCATGTTCGATTTCCGTCATTTAGTATTTTACTACATTGTAAACATTATATTGTTATCTTTTCCCCCGTTTTCTTTGTGATTTGGGCGTGATAATCCCGATTGGTCGTGATGGATTATGTAAGACCTCAAAGAGGCATTAACCATTTACGTAATTCCATAGGCATTGGACCCACAAAAACACTTTTTCTTAAACCCCGTTATTTTCATTATTTACAATATTGTTGTAATTATTGTCCATTCTTCTATTTTGATTTGGGCATGAAAATACCGAACGGTATTGGTGGTTTTAGGTAAGTCTTTCAATAGCACTAAACCCCATGTAAATCCATGAGGCGTTGGACCCATAAATTGCAAACAACTTTTCAAAAAATGATTTTTACTTCATATAAGTCCTATTTGGCATCGAAGGTTTAGATAAGTCTTTCAATAGCACCAACCCTTCGTGTAAGCCCAAAAAGGCGTTGAAGCCCCTTTTAAAAATGATTTTCATCACATAAGTCCTATTTGGCATCAAAGGTTTAGGTAAGTCTTTCAATAGCACTAACCCTTTGTGTAAGCCCGAAAAGGCATTGAAACCACCACTTTTCAAAAATGATTTTCATCATATAAGTCCTATTTGGCATCGGAGGTTTGGATAAGTCTTTTAATAGCACCAACCCTTCGTGTAAGCCCGAAAAGGCATTGAAACCCCTTTCCAAAATGATTTGCACTCATATAAGTCCTATTTGGCATCGAAGGTTTAGGTAAGTCTTTCAATAGCACTAACCCTTCGTGTAAGCCCGAAAAGGCCTTGAAACCCTCTTTTTAGATCGCTTTGTTTCATTCATGTAAACCCTATGGTGGTGTCGAGATTCGAGTAAGTCTTTCAATAGCATCGGATCCCGACCCCACGAGGTCTTGACCCTTTCCTTAAATTCATTTATATTATCATAAATTGCACTTTGTCATTCGATTGAGTGTTATATCCGCGTCATAATAATTGTCATTTTCATGTCATTCCATATTTATGATTTATATGCCGTAAATATGCCATGGTCATCCCATACTCATTCATTCTTGTGATTTATGTGTTGCGAACATGCCGTGATTATTTGTTTGAATGTTTTACCATTTTACCGTCTTGATACTTTGCTTGCTTGTTTATCGCTTTAATATAAAATGTGATTAAAATACACTTTGCCATGAAAACTTTAAAAAGAGTAAACATGGTAATGTGGGCGTTAGAAACGAAGTTGGTGCAACCCAAGGGCTACGGCTCGCCCTGGCTTTGGGACACCATAGTATGAGTCCTTTACACGGGGGCGTGGCTGGTACGTGCTTTCGTGTAAGGGATTCTACACGTTCTAACTCCCATAGGATCATGGCCTAAAACTCCCCAAAGTGTGAATTAATCACCCAAAACCCCGCCATTTGACGGATCGCTTTATCCTTGGAAATCAAGGGTAAAGAGATCCCGAATATGGCACCAAAAATATTAATTGTTTGTCCCGGCATTAGGTGTTAGGATTTCAAGTACATCCTACCATCGAAATGCCCGGAACCTAAAAAATACAAAGATAAAGGGACGGTGAAATAAAGAGTCTTATCAAAACCAAATGAGGTCAAATTGCATTTGCCATTCTTGGTATATTGCTCGACCAAATTTGGGACATTTGTTCATAATTAAAACCAACAAACCTAGGCTTAGCAAATAAAGGAAACACTAGAAGGGAGGTAACCGTTTCTTAAACGGATGTCGTGGGGTGCCTAACACCTTCCCCACGCATAAGCAAACCCCCGAACCTATATCTGGTTCAAGACCATTTAGTTTTAGATGTCTAAATAAGATAAAATCTATTAGACATAGGTGCCCAATCACACCTTAATTTCCCATGGTTGGTGGCGACTCCAAATTTGTGCTCACACGCACACACATACACAAGTTCCCACACACACACACAACTCATATCTCGAAACGGAAAAGAGATAGAGATCACACACAACACTCGCCAAATGGGGGTCGGGATCAAGGAAAAATTAAATAAAACAAATAATAAAAAGATTAGATAATTTTTCCGCCGGTGTCGACACCAGAAGAGCTCCTGCAGAAGCTCGTGCTGAATCAGCCCTCCAGGACTTGCTGTCTTGAGCTCATTACCCCCTGCATTCTTCTTTTCTTTTGTCTTTTGTAATATGTTAGCCATGTATAGGCTTTGACAATGAAACTTGATTTTTCTTTGGTTTTTTGGCACATATTTGTTAAGTGCATTTGCTTATGAACAATGAACTTGAATTGTGTCAACTTTACTTGCTTGCATTACATTGTATAAAAGGTTGAAATATTTTGCTTAATACAAAAGAAAGGCATTTTAACTTCTATTACTCTTAGCCTAGCACAAAATGCTTCAAAAGCTATTTCAAAAGAAGAAAGATACATAATGCAAAATCTGCTGTAATGCATCTTACGAGTAATAGTGTTTCAGCCATTTTCCATTGATAGGATCTGCCAAGGTAGTTCCATCAGACTTAGACAGCCTGTAGTAACCACTTCCATGTGCTTCTCGGATGATGTATGGTCCATCCCAATTGGGAGAGAACTTGGATGGAGATGGTAGGTTTCTCCTTACAAATTCCGCGGCTTTCAAAACCATTTGTCCTTCCGCAAAAATTCGGACTCGAAGGGCTTTACTGTAGACATTAGCCATTCTTTGGTAGTTCCTTTGGCTTTTTGCTTTAGCTAAATCCCTTGCCTCATCAAGTCCTTCCAGATCTGCCATACGTGCTTCAGCACACATATTAGCATCCACTTCCAACTCACTCCCTTGCATTACTCGTGGGCTAGGCACAACCAATTCAGTTGGAGAAATGGTATCAGTACCATAAACAAGTGAGAAGGGCGTAAAACCTGTTGCTGTCTTGGGTGAACTTCGGTATGCCCAGAGGACATCTGCCAGATGGGCTTTCCAGTCGTTCCCATAATCAAACACCATTTTGCTCAGAATTCGCAGCAACATTCTGTTTGTGGCTTCAGCTTGCCCATTACCTTGAGGATAGTAAGGTGTAGAACGTCGATGCTTGACTTGGTAATGTTCTAGCACTTCCCGAACATCCTTGTTTATGAATGGAGTACCATTGTCGGTGATGAGCTTGTATGGTATGCCAAAACGAGTGATTATGTGTTCTCGAATGAAATTTGCAACTGCAGCGCCTGTTGCCTTTCGGAGAGGGATGGCTTCTACCCATTTTGTAAAGTACTCGGTAGCTATAAGAATCCAAATGTAACCACCGGAGGCCGGATTGATGGGGCCTATGAGATCTAGCCCCCAAGTGTGAAATGGCCAAGGTGTAGCCATGTTTTGGAGACTAGTTGGGTGAGTGTGGATCAAGTTGGCTTGGACTTGGCAAGTATGGCATGTTTTCACAAAATCTGCCGCATCCTTCTTCATTGTAGGCCAATAATAACCAAGTGTGAGCAAACATTGGTAGAGCCTTTTCTTTCCTTGATGCTCCCCACATTCCCCGGCGTGAGTTTCCTTCATGACCATTTGGGATTCCGATGGGCTGAGGCATCTAAGCGGCTCTCCATGAAAGCCTTTTCGAAAGAGAGTTCCTCCTTCCACAAAATACCTCAAGGCTAGCCTTTTAAGGCGGTAAACATCCTTGGGGTTTGATGGCAAAATTCCTTCAAGCAAGTATTCTAAGAAGGGTGTGCGCCAATCAGTAGAGACAAAAGTTGCACATACCTCTTCATTGCTGTAATGGAATTGGCAAGTTGGGCACTGGCTCTGTATCTCTGCTGCTTCTGCACTCATGTTTGGCCAGAAATATCCCAGCCGCTGAAGTCTGCGGTAGAGGCTGATAGCTCCTCCGTCTCCACAAGTTTTCTCATGGATTTCAGGCAGCCTTTCCTTTGCTTCTTCGAGGCTAATGCAGCGTGCCAAAACTCCTCCAGGCAGTCTTCTATAAAGATCCCCAGATATCAAGGTGTAATCCTTGATTTCTCTTAAATCTGCCGTATCAGCAGGAGACATGAGCTTGGCTTTGATTGGTGCTCGCCAGTCTTCTTGATCTTGAGATAGCTCTTCAAACTCTTTTCTCAATGATTCAGTGATAGGCTTCGCCTTCTTGCAGATGGTAATATCCATTTCTTCACCTTCGAAGGCTATTTGAGATCCCAAAGTAGCTAAGGCATCCGCATACCGGTTCTCATTCCTTTGGGCATGTTCTATCTCGAAGGTGCTAAATCTTGCTTCGAATTTCTGTGCCAGAGCTCTATAAGGTGCCAATGATGGTTCCTTGAGTGAGAATTCTCCTCGGGCTTGACATACCACAAGGTTAGAATCGCCAATAACTCGTAAATGCTTGATTCCCATTTCATATGCTATTGCTAATCCGGCTAGGTAAGCCTCATACTCAGCTGCATTGTTGGAACAAGGGAAATCAAACTTGAAAGATTTTGTTACAGCTTCCCCATCATCCTTGTAAAGAACAATACCGGCCCCTGCCGATGTAGCAGTTGAGGAGCCATCAAATCTCAAGGTCCAAACAGAATCTGCCAAGCCTGCCAGGAATACTTCATTGATTTCCCCGGGTACTTCATCTGTAATGAATGAGTTGTCTTTTCCAGGAAATTGAGCTAATAGGTCAGCAATGGCTTGGCTTTTGATAGCAGTTGGTGTTTCAACAATAATCTCATACTGTGACAGCTGCAGAAGCCATTGTGCTAATCTGCCAGATAATACAGACCGATGCAGCAAACTTCTGATGGGATGAGACTTTTGTCATTAACTGGACCTTGTGAGCTAGGAAATAGTGTCGGAGTCTTTAGGAAGCATAAATCAGAGCTAAGCAAGACCGCTCAGCCCCCGAGTATCGGCTTTCTGCATCCTTAAGAGTACGGCTAACATAGTAGATGGGTTGTTCAACCCCATTATCATTTTCTTGGGCTATCAAAGCCCCAATTGATTGACTATTTGAAGCTAAATAGAGTCGAAGAGGTTTTCCAGGAATAGGTGCACAAACAGTAGGGAGTTTGGTCATAATGTTTTGTACCTTTTCGAAGGCTTCTTGGCGTTCGGTAGACCAATGGAATGGAACTCCCTTTTTCAAGAGTGGTGCAAAAGTAGAAGTTACAGCAGCAAGGCCTGGAATAAATCTTCTTATGTATGATAGCTTGCCCAAGAAACTCTTCAGTTCTTTATGTGTAGTTGGTGGCTTCATAGTGGCTATGGCAGATGCCCTTGCTGGATCGACATCGATACCACGCTGGTGCACTAAGAAACCCAGAAATTTGCCAGCTGAAACTCCGAATGCACATTTGAGAGGATTCATCTTGAGCTTGTACAATCGGCATCTTTCGAACACTTTCTTCAAGATACCAAAATGATCTCCCCTTGTCTTGGACTTCACCACAATATCATCAACATAATCTTCAATTTCACGATGCATCATATCATGAAACATTGCTGTCATGGTTCTTTGATACGTGGCTCCGGCATTCTTGAGTCCAAATGGCATGACGGTGTAGTAGAAGTTCCCAATAGGCGTGCGGAATGCAGTCTTCTCAGCGTCCCTTTGGAGTCATAAAGATTTGATTATACCCGCTAAAACCATCCATAAAGGAAAACATTGCATGACCAGCAGCTGAATCGATCAAAAGGTCCATGTTGGGCAGCGGGAATTCATCCTTAGGACATGCTTTGTTGAGATTACGGAAATCCACACAACACCGAATCTGACCGTTCTTTTTCTTCACGGGGACTATGTTGGATAGCCACCGTGGGTGCTGAATTGGCTTAATAAAACCAGCTGAAAGTAGCTTCTTGACTTCTTGAGTGATTTGAGCTTCGACCTCCGGATGGAAGGTCCTCATAGGTTGTACCACTGGTCTAGTACCCGGTTCAACATTTAAAGAATGTGCAACAAGTTTCGGGTCTATCCCGGGCATTTCATCATATTGCCAAGCAAAGATATCTTAATATTCTTTTAGCAATTCTACTAAATGCATTCTTTCTTCAGCTGATAATGATGCACTAATAGAAACAGGCCTATGTACATTGGGATCAGAACTTAGATTGATTACCTCAAGTTCTTCTTTTGCAGAAATTTTGGGATCTGCTGTAACAGGTTCTGCTGCATCTGCAGATTCTGACATAATTGCTTCATTTACTGCGAGACAGGAGGGCTGCAGGATTCCCTCCTCTGGTTCGGGGGCCTCTTGTTGGGGACAATTGGCCCCCGCGCACCTTCACAAGCAGTAAACAGTGCGTCCATCGGGTAAACGGACGCGTACACATTGTGGCTGACTCTTGCTTGTGCTAGCTTCTGCCTTGCGCTTCTTTTTCTGCTCCAGCAGATCTCTCAAGTCTGTCCCAGGGGCATCCCTTATTTCCTCCCATTTGGGCAGTGGAATTCCAATAGGTTTGGCAAGTGATGCTTCTCCTGCTGGAGTGATTTCATCATATAAGGCTGCCTCAACAAAGTGGGACTCGGATTGATCAAAGGGTGCGGAGTTGGCGGCTATGCGGATAGGCTTCCCGTTGAGCCTTCCTTTAACACATTGGTGGTAGGTGGAGGGGATGAGTTGATGCTTATGTAGCCAAGGTCTTCCCAATAGTATGTGGTAGGGAACCACGGAGTCCACAACATGGAACCGTGTGAAAGCCACAATGGGACCAACCTTTAGAACGAGTTGAACATGCCCCTTAGTGTATTCACCTACACCACCGAAACCTTTTATCTCCATAGGTGCCCCTTGGATCTTCTTTTGAGGGATTTCTGCTGCTTGGATTGTACTTAAGGGAATAAGGTTAATGCAAGAGCCATTATCTACCAAGGCACGTCTCACTTGCACCTCATTGATTGTGGCTGAGAGGTAGAGAGGACGTCGGTGATCTGGATACTGAACTTCCATATCTTCATCTGTAAATGTGATTGCATTGGTTGTTTCCAGAAAAGCTCGGCTGGCATGGGTTTCTGCTGTAAAGCAGTGAGCTCCGGAATCTGCTGCTATGGCCATGATGGCCTCAGTAGCTGCTGTGCGAGCTTCTGGATTCAATCCTAGCTGATTGAAGAGAGACCGAAACCTGGGATTCCTCTGCAGAGTCTTGATGGCTGTAGGTGTCATGGCAGTACTTGCAGTGGCAGACTCGTCCACATCCACGTCACTAGTGCTTCCATGAATGACAACTGAAACCACACCCCTATCCTTATGTTTAAGGAAAGGATCAGTATGTACCTTTTGCTTGTACTTGGGGTAATTCCAGGGTTCCATCTTGAATTTTCTCATGGAATTTTCTTCTAAGAGTCCAACAATCTGCTGTAGAGTGATGAACATATCGATGGAAATAGCAGAATTTCGGATTCTTCTTATCTTCTTCAGTTGCCTTTTTCTGAGCTTCTGGGAGTTTGATAATACCATCTGTCACCCATTTGTCAAGAATGGCCTTCATTTCTTCTAAAGTGCAAGGAACCGGGGGTGGTGCTTCATCAAAAGACCTCTCATTTGATTTCTTCCGCTTGTTGTTCACGGTAGACACCGTAAGAACTTGGGGTTGGTTCTTCTTTTCTTTAGGCTTTTCAGTATGAGGCTTGACTGATAGCGATGTTTTTCGAGCCTTTTGTAGTAGCTGTCCAAATCTTGAGATGTCAAGGTTTTCAAGGTGGGCTCGAAATTCTGGTAACATGTTATCTATACAGACCCCTACTAGTTCGCCTTCTTCATAATTAGCATAGCAATTCAGGAATATATCGCGAAAGCGATGTATATAACGGAGCAAGTCTTCCCCACTTGCTTGCTTTGTAGTGTGGAGGTTGACAAGGGTAATTTTTTCTTCCGCTTGGAAATATTTCCCGCAGAACAGCTCAACCATATCTTCCCAAACCTTCACAGATCCGGGAGGCAAGGTGGTATACCATGTGTAGGCTCTATCATCAAGAGACTTTGAAAATTCTCGAAGGCATAGATCACCATTTCCGGCATAAGCCCCCATTGAGTCTACAAACTTGCTAATGTGTACAAGGGCACTCCCTTTCCGGCCATCGAAACGTGAGAAAGTTGGGGCAATATACTTCTCAGGGTAAGGCTGTTTTAACAACTCAGCAGGGTAGGGAGGCTTTCTTACGAAGAGTCGAGGCTCTTTTGGATTCTTTTCCCTTTCTTGTTTGAGGAGGTCTGCTATGTCAGACATTGTCACAAATGTAGCCTCCTTTTGGTGTGATCCTGAGTCTTCATGAGGTTTTTCCTGGTCTCCTCCTTCGTTTTGAGGAGGAGTCTTTGTACCAGCATCCTTTTCTTTGAGCTGTTTGATAGCTTCTGCCAGCTCACTCTGGTTCTGCTGCAAGCTCTGTATCAGTTCCAGCAGCAGGTTTGTTGGTGGTGCCTCCGGGTTTGGATCACTTGGAGGTGGTGGTGGCGGGTTTTGTGCATTGACTGCAGATTCAGCTTGGGAGTGTTCCATGTGGGCTGAAACTTCCCTTTGCTTTCTTCTTTGTCGGGGTTTAGGAGGCATGGCTCTTGAGCTCTAGCTTTCTTCTTGGAAGTGTTAATCTCGACTCCCCAGTGGAGTCGCCAGAAATGTGAGGGGTGTTTTTGTAACAATGCCACGTGGCGTGCCGAGGACGATCACGACATGGACTTCGATATAGAAAAAGGGGTAGCCGAACCCAAAACTCAACCGAGGGCCCAAAGTGCGGCCCAAGGGCTAGTGGGACACTTCTCAAGAATGTTCAAGAGCTAAAATCACTAAAACCCAAAAATAACATGAACAAAGATTAAGGGAAATTTACCCAAAGTGTTGTTACCGATGAGCAATCCAAAGAACAGTTTCGGGCCGAGCCTCTAACTGTTTCTCAGTTGAATCGAACTTGAAACGACACAGCTTTGATCAATGTAACTCAAGCATGGGTTTTCTGCACTGCTGATGACATCTGCCAGAAGAGCTTTGAACAGTAATAAGTTTTGTTGAAAGCTAAAAGAGGGTTGACTTGTTAGGAGAGAGTCAGCCCCGATGAGACATGCACAAAGGGTAAGGGGAAGAGTGTGTTTAGGCCTTTTGTGGAGCTAAATTAATGGTAGAGAACCATTGTGGTCCTTATAAGGTATTTCAGGAAATTCTGCCTTGACATCTGCCAGGAGAGCTTTTCCGGAGAAAAATAGATTAAGTTGTAAATCCTAATCTTTTCAGACGGGATTGCCTTTCTGGGTTTAGATGGGTGTTTCTAAGTTGTAAGGGATTTCAGAACATCTATTTTCAGAGGTTCTTTCTTGGGTGAATCTCAGAGAAAATCCTTTCTCTTGGGTTTTAATTGTGGTAATTTCTTGAGTTCTTGGAAGGGTTCTTCTTGGTCTGGTTCTGATAAGTCTCTTAGGTCTGATGGATCCCCCCTTAAGAGTGCAATCAGTCCTTTATATATAGAATGATTAGCATGGCTTAATCTCATGAGAAAACCGAGATCCCCGTTCCCTTAAGCCTATTAGTTCTTTTGTATTAGTTCTTTATGACATGTTTTGTCAAGAAGAGTATAGCATAAGTAAAATGATTACAGTCTCTCCCTAGTGTCAGGGTGAAGGCTTTCTTCTCCTCTGAAATGGCTTGTCAGAGGCACTCATTGCCTTTTGTTGGTGGGTTTTTGTGTATGGTTAGATCTATGCATGTCTCATGTGACTTGATATCCATGAACCCATCATTGAGCCTCCCAGCAGACTTAATGACAGCAATCCATGGCCACCTAAATCTCGGAACTGACTCCCCTCCACCAAACCACACTCCTCAAGTCGGGTCAACATAAGGAGAGTAGCTTCCTCACGGGTCTGGGCCGTGGGAGCTACTCCCTGAGTCCCTTTGGGACCGAAATGGACATGGCCATGGGTCTTTCATCATGTTTCTTCATTTCCCATGCATTTTGGTTGCTGCCAGTAATCTTTGAGCTGTTATGCAGAAATCTGCTGCGTGAACAGTACCAGAAATCATGGCTTCCGGTGAAGTGGAGAGCTGGGATGAGCTGTAGAGTCTTGAACAATTTGAAAATGGTGGAGTAGTTGCTCTTGTCACGTTAGAGAGGATGGCTTGCTGCTGCCTTTCCTCTTTTTTAGTAAAATAGGACATAGTATGGGTTCTGCCAGCAGCAGACATGCAGTCTTTCCTTTGTCAGCTTGAGTTCAGATCTCATGGGACCCACGGATTGGCTGTCTTCAGCTGTTTTGGGTGCTGGGCTGACTAAGGCTTGGGCTCCAGCTGTCTTCCTCATGAATCCAATGGTGTTTAAACCCAAGAATCATATTACAAGCATACTTTGGGTTCATGGGTTTTATGTGGTTTTCCTTTGGGCTTATGAACAGTACCGGGGTACTTAAAAATGGGCCCAGACGGTGCTGTATGGGTGTTCTAGTGGATTGGGTTATGTGTTTCGGGTTGTGGGCTTCTAGAGTAAGCCCAAGTAATTTATTAGGGGCTGTTTGGGATATTCTATTGGACTTGGCTCATTGGGTTGACTTATTAAATAGTCAATTGAGCCCAAGTACTCTATTGGATATTGTTTGGTATATTTAAATGGGCCGGGCTTATTGGGCTATTTTATTAAATGGTTAATCAAGCCCAAATATCTTGTTGGGAATTATTTAGGGCGTTTTATTGGGCTGGGCTTATTAAAAGATTAATTAAGTCCAAGCATTTTATTTGGGGGCCCATTCAAATTATTAGTTAAAAAATGAGCATGTACAATGATTAAATTTATTATTTTCTATCAATTTAAGCTTCTGAGAGAATTAATTAATAATTTATCAAAGTATCATCATGAGTGGAACCTTGTGATGTCACTAATAGATTCTAATAATTTGTATTATAGTTCAAAGTATTCAAACTGGTTACATGGTTGATGCAGCTGCAACAGTAACATTTTTTAGATTCTTTCCCACAATGAAGGCGAGGTATGATTAC
Source organism: Fagus sylvatica (assembly GCA_907173295.1). Classification (NCBI taxonomy): domain Eukaryota; kingdom Viridiplantae; phylum Streptophyta; class Magnoliopsida; order Fagales; family Fagaceae; genus Fagus; species Fagus sylvatica. Next base: position 7,622,936 of record OU015770.1, on the reverse strand, counting down.
GGGCTGCTAATATTCATATTGACCTTCGCCTTGGTAACTGTATCGAGTTACAGAGAAGATAAGGTGATACAAATGGGCCATCAAAGGGTAACGACAATCATCCTTGGTAGCTTTATCGCAATTGTTATATGCATCTGTATATACCCGGTTTGGATTGGAGAGGAACTTCAAAATCTGGTAGCTAACAACATGGAAAAGCTTGGAAATTTCTTAGAAGGTATACTTCCAGAATAATCCATTATGCTATCTCCATGCACAGTAATTTATATTCCTAGTAAAATTAATAAATATCAAACCTTCATGCTCCATGAGTTTTTTTTTCTTTTCGAGAATCAATATTGACCAATACATACTTACAGGATATGGGGGTGAATACTTTAAAATATCAGAGCATGGGCAGCATGTGGATGATAAATCATTTCTTCAAGGATATAAAAGCGCTCTCACTTCAAAAAACAGTGAAGAAACTATGGTGGGTACAAAATTGTAGCACTAATTAACCCTCTTGTTTGGTCTACACCCAAAAAAAAAAATATTGAAGTTAATTAATTGGGTTCCACTTCCATCTGATTCAATATTTTTAGTTTTTTATGATTATTTATTTTAATTTTCAGGCTAATCTAGCAAGATGGGAATTGTGGCACCATCGTTTTGGGTTCCTTCATCCTTGGAAACAATACGTTCAAGTTGGAACCCTAACTCGGCAATGCGCCTACAAAATTGAAGCTCTTAACAGCTACCTTAACTCTGAGATCCAAGTAAATCAGCAATACTCAAATTCTAAATAATTTATTTCACACAAGTCATTATGTATAGAAACCCTTATTTAAATCAGCAATATCTTTTGACATCCTCACAGACACCCAATGAGTTCGGAAGGAAAATTCAAGAGCCATGCACACAAATTTGCTCAGAATCTGGAAAAGCTCTTAGGGAATTAGCATCAGCAGTCAAAAAACTGACCCAACCAACATCAGTTAATGTTCATATTGAAAAGTCAAAAATGGCTACCGAAAACCTGAAATCCATGCTTAATTCGCGCCTTTTGGAAGATGCTAATCTTCAAGAGGTCATGCAATCTGCTGCAGTTGCTTTAATTCTAATTGATGTTGTACCATGCATCATGAAGATTGCTGATGCAGTTCATAATTTAGCCTCCCTTGCAAATTTCAAGGCGCCGGCCACTAGAGTGTCGCCATAACAACCATGCATATCATGTGCTCCATCAGGGAACAAATAACAATGCTGCCACTTTCCAATGGTTCATCCAATCTGTTGGAATTAATGGATTTTTCTATTAAGTCCAAGTCGGCTACAAGAATATTGGCTTGTAATTGTATGAGAAAGCTCAACTTTTTTTGTCTTTTTTATTTTTATTTTTTTACCTTTAGAAAGTGAAAAGGCTCTCTGTATGATTTGAAAGAGATTACAGCCGTGCTTGTAGCCTTAAAAGCATATATAAGAAATGTTAGGGAGATGACGCAGCCGGCCATTAAAAGTGTTAATCCTTCATTAACATGCAATTGAAAAGTCATTTAAATTCCATAGCACATCATGTTTGTACAATTGAAACGTGGTCTTGGAGTCAATTAATTCACTGTAAAATGGGTATTGATGTTATGTGTTGCAAGTATCATAAATACTACAAATTGGTAATTTTACTCTTTTTTTTTTGGATCTACAAATTGGTAAATTAAGTGATGCTATATGTGTCACTTTCAAAAGAGGAAAAAAAAAATACAATTTGGTAAAATTTGATATGATTAAATGTGATGGTGTTTAGTATAAAGTGAAATTAGAGGAAAAATTATATAATTCTATTTTATAACACCTTAATGGAGATTTCTTTAGTCTTGTGCGTTTAAAGTAACATGTGCATATCATTTAGGGTAACTTATAATAATCTCAAATGATATGCATATTTTTTAATTCAAATGATTATGCATGTGTTTAACAATTTAGTTCTTTAATGTTTGGAACTCAAAGTTAAAAGTCTGGGAACTCAAAAAATATTGAACATAAAAGAAGATAATTTATATAACATTTATATTTGATGCTGGGGTTTCCCCATGACCCTACCAACTATTAACAAAAAATGATAACGGATTAAGATATCATGATAATCTTATCTATAGGTCGTATAAGTTTAAGCAACTAAACGACACATTGTATCTCTCGAGTCTTGCTGAACGGCAGGTCGTGATCAATCTACTGAAGAATGCGACTAGTCATGCAGCCATACTAGGGAAAAATCTGTTTATGGTTAATGAACGTACGTACTAGAGAAACGGTTCACATCAATTTCACGGTCACACATATTAAATCTTAAGATTCAACTTCATAATATCAAAAAGTAAAATGAATCCTTCTGTTCTTGCTTATAGAAAAATCAAGGAAGCCAAAGAAATTAAGACTTGTCACCGTATCTGTCATGGTTAATGATGAAAAATTTCTTCACATTGTTCTTAAAGGACTACCTAATGAATATAGTGCCTGTTATTCAGCAACCAGAACATGAAATGAGAGAGTGTTTTTTTTGAGGAATTACACATATTGCATTGCCATTCTATCTCTTCCTTTAAAAACAATACCATTGTTTGGGTCAAGTCTCTATAGGCAATGGTCATGAGCTTCCTTCAATTTTAAGCTTCGAAATATTCTAAAGAGTACCTGAAATTGCTTCAAACCTATTGTCTGTCTATCAAATTATACGTAAGGATAATAATTGATGGTGTTATTTTGTTGCTAATCAATTTTCTACCCAGGACATTCCTTCAAGGAAGATTCTCTATAAAGGAAAGAGTGAACAAGGAATATATATATCCCATTCACATTGCCTTATCTTCTTGCAAAGGTCTTTACTCTTCACTTGTTTTTGCAAATCTGTCTCTCAAGAATAACTAATTCTTATAGCATAAATGCCTTGAACATCCCTGCAACAAGATCCATCACTCAAATATACCATCACTGAAGCCTCCAGTTGATGCATCTCAAAATACCTTTCTTTGTTGTAAACACCATCTTAGTGTAAAAATGCATAAGTTTCTCTTCAATAAATCTCAATTTATAACTTCTTATATATCCTCTACAACTTGTACACTATGATGTGTGGGGTCCTGCACCCATCCCTTCTACTAATGGATTTCATTGTTACTTGCTTTTTGTTGATGACTATACATCACTTGGCATTTCTTGTTAAATTACAAAAGTCTGAAGTTCTTTCAACTTTTATCCATCTTAAAACTGTCATGGAAAACAACATTTCCACCAAAATTAAGGTCCTTCACACTGATTGTCGAGGTGAATACACCTCAAATGAATTTAAACAATTTTGTTTATCTAATGTATTACACATCAATTTTCTTGCCCTCAAACTCCACCAATAAAATGGAGTAGCCGATAGAGGAAGCATCACCATATTATAGGAACAACCTCAAGCTAATTTCCAATCTTTTTGGTCCTATGCTATTAGCACATCAGTGTTTCTCATTAATAGACTGGCATCCTCTAGTTTACATTTCAAATCCCGGTGGCATAAACGATTTCTAACTAAGCCGAACTTATCCTTTCTTAAAACCTTTGGATGTACATGTTATCCATTGCTTAGACCTTATAACAAAAATAAACTTCAACCACGCACCACTGAATTCATTTTCCTAGGCTATTCGTCACATCCAAAAGGCTATATATGCGTTGATAGATCTTAAATGAATCCTTATTTCACTTCTCATGTTGTCAAATCATTTCTTCTCCTTCTCATATCTACATTGCATCTAATTCTAAATCTTATCATCTTGGTTATCTACTTTGCTTTATTTTTATCCTTGCTCTTTCACTTCATTCCTTGGTCCACCTCCTTCCCACGAAACACCTTCTTAGTTTCTGTTCTAGCCTTATCCTCCCTTATGTCAACTTCACCTCCCTCACCAACTATGTCATCTCCACCAGCTCTTCCTTCTCGTGTCAACCCCTCCAGCTTCGCTTCTCCTTCTTTATCCTCCTCCTTACCTTCTTCACCACCTGTATACACCATACCAACTGTCTCAATTCTAACCCTATGAAAACTAGCATGGCCGACTAAATACATTTGAAGCATAAGACGAAATTTAAGTGGTTTTTTTTTTTTTTTTTTTTGAATATTTAAATATCAATTAAATAATATTTTCTTAGTGAAAATGGTTTAAGGTTTCAATTGGGTTAGATTTCTATAGACTAAATACTTGGAAGGTATTTTTTACAAACATTTTTTTTACAATTTTAGAAGAATTTTGTTTATGTAATGGAAGACCTTGGTACCCCTTTTAAATTTTATAGGTAGATGGGGGACTTAGGCCTAGGCCTGGCCTTTCAAACTAGATATAAGAATGACATCATAAAGCCTAAAGTGGCAAAGTCTACTACAAATTGTTGATTATCGACTTTTTAAATTGTTCATTGAAAAGGAAATTATATATTGCAAAATCTAATACAAAATCAATCATAAATGATTTTTAGAATTAAAAAAAAAATTGTTTTTTTTGATAATTCGATAGTTGAAGGAGAAAGAATTTGAATTCTGATTTTTAACATAAATGAAATTAGTTAATGCTAGTTGAGCTATAATACTTTTGACAAAGTTGATTTCTACTTTTATAGATTATTGAATAAAAATGTATGTAGAAACAGTTATTTTGTGTCTTCTATTTTATTTATATTTTCTTAATACTGAATATATACTTATTTAAATTTTCATGTATTAATTTCATTTTGAGTTTTAGTATAGTTTTTATTTTTGAATGATAAAAATAAATAAAATTGTTCATCTCCAAAGATAAAATCATGGTTCCATCCCTTGCTGTACCAATAGATATTAGTAATAATTGGGGCTAGTCTTTATAATAATTTATATAACCTATATCAATTTTGGACACATTCCATATAGGACTCGTCCAACATATTAACATAACTTTTCTATTGGGTTTTTGCTATGAAAGTATCATGGTTATGAATTATGATTCATATCTAAGTTAGAATTTTTCTTTCATTTTTTCCCCGACAAGAAAGACACATTTGATGGTGGGGCTTTCGCTTTCCAACGACCCGACCAACTATTAATTGTTAAGAAGTGATGATAACCTTATCCTACAGGTCGTATTTAGTTGAAGCAATTAAACTACAAATCGTATCTCTCAAGTCCTGATGAACGGCAGGTCGTGCTCAAGCCTATTGAAGAATGCAACTAGTCGTGCAGCCACAATGCGTCACGAGGGAAAAGTTTCTGTTAGAGATTTAATAGAGCACTACCTGACCATCAATGCAATAATTTATTAATTTGTATGCTTCATTTCCCATAATCATTTTCTGCATCTCTCTGTCACTCTGTTTTTTGTATTACTGTTTCCTTTTTAGTAAAAACTTACCTAAAATAGCGACATAGGCTAACAAAGTATGAGATGAATTTTTTTTTTTTGATAACCTTGGGTGTTCGGGCCAGGTAGATACGTGCACATCGACTGATCTCATGGGGACTCGCAACACCCTATTAGCACGTGTACTACGATAGACGCAAGGTTTTGCCTTGAGTAGGTGGCTCTGAGGGGACTCGAACTAGTGACCATTGGGAAGCACATCCAAGATCGGACCAGTTGAGCTACCCCTCAAAATTTAGATAAAAAAAAATTAATTCGCGCATATTTTTCCACAAGAAATCCCTAAGTACTACTATAGCCTATAGTACCAAATACCAATTCATTAGTTTGCCTTTTTTAATTAAAAAAACAAAAAAAATCAGATGATTATGTGTTTGACGCTTTGTCTATTTGATGTTTGGGACCAAAGTTACAAGTTTGGAACTTTCAATGTGCTTTGGTTTGGCCCCTAAGATGAAGTCATTGCATCCCTGGTTGTACCAACTACAGAAAGATATTAGTTACTCTTTATAATTATTTTTGTAACCTATATCGATTCATTTAGGGCACTTTCGAAAGAGGACTCGCACTACGTGATTACAATATAAGTTAACGTATTAATCCATACAATTCAACATATTTCATAACTTTTCCATTAGGTTCTTTTTATAAAAGTATATATCATGATTATATATGCTTCATATATACATTAGCATTTTTCTTTCTTAATAAAAATTTTTTCCCTAGCAAAGAAGACACAATTGATGGTGGGGTTTTTCCACTACTCTACAAACTATTATAAAAATGAAAATGGATAAAGGTGGAGGTGGCTAAAACAATAACTCTTGAGTCACAATAATTTTCACAAAATATTTCACAACTGTCGAAATGATAATTTGTTAATGATAGATAATAAAATGATGTCAGTGGTGAGTCGGTAAATCCATATAAGTACTAATAAAACAAAATATTGTAAGCCAAAAACCTTGTAGTTAGTTTAATTGATATTAACTAATCTTGTTTATAAAGAGAATCATGATTCAAATCTCTTGATATTAACTATCAAATTAAAAAAAAAAATCCATATCATTACTTGATATTATTATTATTTTTTTTAAGAAAAAAGGACGGCTGAGAGAGGGTTGTAAAAGCCCTAGCTGAATATAAAAAAAAGAAATCTGAAAAGACAGAATTAGGCTAGCAAAGCATCCGATGAAAAAGTTTCAATGCGCGTGTTTGTGAGCCACTGAGCCACCAACAATCAACATTTTTTTATTATATATTTTATTTTTAAAAGGACAGAACTTATATAATATATAAATAGAGGAAACAGAGTACAGAAGAGAGAAAAAAAAATAAAAAAATAAAAATAAAAACACTATCAACTATTGAGTATCAAGAATTTGGATTGAGATAGGATGAAATAGTTAAAACTATTGTCTTAACAATTATACGTGTAAGTTCGAGATAAAAAATTGTTTGACTATCCAATGAGATATATTAAAAAAAAAAAAAGTAAAAAAAATCAGTTTTTTATTAGACCACCCTGATGTAAAATTGAAAAAATAATTTTATATTTTAATCTTACACCAAAATTGAAAAAGTAACTTTACATCTCAATATTACATGTATGATTCGATCTCATCCCAAGTACTTGAACTATGGGATACATACCACAGCTTGGCGCTGTCATCCCTATAAAGCGAACCAATTTGGACCCTCTAATCAGAATCAGCGAAGAGCATCGAAAATTATAAAATTCTTAGGAATCGAAATGATGTGACTTTACAGTAATCTTCACTAATTGTGACCCTCAGTTAATGGGTAACAACATCCATCCAGAGTCCAGACCTACTTTGCATTTCGTCACTTTTGCCTCATCCTCCATTGAAATTTCCTCGTACTTGCACCGTACTAATTGGTAAAAGACAAGAAAACGTGTTCACACAATTGAAGATATATATTATTTGTACAATTCCCTAGCATATGCTTATGCTCTCTTCTTATAAATTAGAGGCTTGTAGATGTAGAGCCCTCCTAAAGCATTTGGAGCCCTCCATCTCTCTCTCCATTTGTCATTTCATTTATACTTTGTCTGCCATAATTTAGCCATGGAGATAAGCCCTGCAAGCCATGAGAAAGGAATGTTGTTCACTCGTGGCTGGTTGTGGCTAAAAGAGTTGTCTAAGAGGTTCATAGCCAAGGTGATTGAGACTGCTAAAAGCACAAAAAAACTTGCGCAAGATGATCCGAGAAGAGTAACTCATTCACTAAAAGTAGGACTTGCACTTAGCTTGGTTTCATTATTCTACTACTATCAACCACTTTATGACAATTTTGGTTTTTCTGCAATGTGGGCTGTAATGACTGTGGTTGTGGTCTTTGAATTCTCAGTAGGTAAGTTTGTAACATCATTAACTCATTGAAAATTACAATTATTACTTACTTATATACATCTATCTAGAGGTGAAAACTTGTTCGCTTATAAATCAAAGAAAAGCATATCATTCTATTATTCTAATAATCTGACCATGCTTAACGTACTTTTCAGGAGCCACTCTTGGTAAAGGTTTAAATAGGGCGTTGGCAACATTACTAGCGGGTGCCTTAGGACTTGGAGCACACCACCTAGCTAGTCTCTCAGGACAAATAGCTGAGCCCATTTTACTTGGGTTCTTTGTCTTCCTACAAGGTAAGCATGGAAAAAGAAATGTTAAGTATATAATATTTTTTACTATCAGTAATATAATTATGATTAGAATAATATCATTTTTATTTGAATCTAACATAATTATGATTAGAATAATATCATTTTTATTTGAATCCAACTGTTATACTTTTTTTACTATTTACTAAACACAACAAATTATATTAACAGTTAAGAAAAAAAAAAATTGTGGCTTAACTTTATTGACACGGAAATGTTTGGTAATGTTTTAGATCTTAATCAATCAGTGTGAATTAACTATTTTATGCACTTGTACCACATGTGATGTGTTGCAGCTGCTACATCAACATTTGTACGGTTCTTTCCCAAAATCAAGGCCAGATATGATTATGGATTGTTGATATTTATATTGACATTCTCCTTGATATCTGTATCCGGTTTTCGTGATGACGAGATATTAGAGTTGGCGCACAAGAGGCTATCAACCATTTTCATAGGTGGCTTTGCCTGTGTGATCATCTCCATTTTGGTTTGCCCCGTTTGGGCAGGAGAAGATCTTCACAATCTGATTGCTCTCAACATGGAAAAGCTTGCCACCTTCTTAGAAGATTCATCTACAACAGGTACGACACCATGATCTATTTAATCACAAAATATATAATTACATTGGATAAAATTATGTATAGTTTTTGTTGTTGCAATATATTAGAGTTTAGAGGTTCATCAATTAAATTATAAATATCATAATTATTTATTGAAATTTTTTTTTTTTTTTTGAAAAATTTAAAATAACACTTTTGATTAATGCAATCACATTTTAAAATTTAACTAAGAAATCTAATATAAAACACTTAAGTTTGGATCACCTAGAAACTAACATGCTAATTTTCATTTTTATCACTCATTCTATGAGCCTTCATACTAATAGAAATTAACCAACATATTTACAGGATTTGGATTTGACAACCTCGAAACATCAGAGAATGGAGAGTCTAATGATGGCAAGTCGTTTAAGCAAGGATACAAAAGTGTTCTCAATTCTAAAAGTAGTGAAGAATCCTTGGTGGGTAAAAAGCTCTCTTTCTCTCTCTCTCTCTGAAAATTATCATGAAGTAGCCTTTGATATTCATGCTCTCATGCTCTGTATTGGCAGGCAAATTTTGCAAAGTGGGAGCCAGGTCATGGCCGGTTCAAGTTTCGCCATCCGTGGAAACAGTACCTTACAATTGGCACCCTAACTCGCGAATGCGCCTACCGAATTGATGCTCTTAGTGGCTACCTCAACTCTGATATTCAAGTAATATATTTAAAACCATATTTCATATTTGATGTCCAAATGCATTGTATTTAAACTAATTTTTAGTCACTTGATATATAACACGAAAAAATAATAATTTGTGTAGCTAATGACTCGGACTGACATTTAAAAAAATAATAATAATTGATTAATTTCATTTTGATCTTCTTTTTTTGTCCCTAATATTTTTTTGAGACTATGTCATTTTCGTTATTTTACTTATAGAATTAATGATGTGACTAACAAATCGCTAATACGTCAAAGATGAAAATGAAACAAGAGAAAATAAAAATACCTTACAAATATGAACATGATGCAGGGGCGGAGCCAGCAAAAATGTTTAGGGTGGGCTAAGCAAAAAAAAATTCTTGATTTTTTTTTTTTTTTTTTTAAAAAAATATTATAAGACATAGCCCATATGATTAGCCATATGCCATTGCTCCTCACCTTAATATCCTCTGCTACCATTGCAGGCATCGCCAGAAATTTGTAGTAAAATCCAGGAGGCATGCACAAAAATGAGCTTGGAAAGTGGCGAAACACTAAAAGAATTGGCATCTGGAATCAGAGCAATGACTCAACCATCTTCTGCATATCTCCACATTTCGAAAGCTAAAATAGCTTCCAAGAACCTCAAATCATTACTCAAGTCAAGCTTTTGGGATGATGATGCTAACCTCTTAGCAGTGATACCGGCTGTCACAGTGGCTTCACTACTAATTGATATCGTCGACTGCACCGAGAAAATCGTTGATTCTGTTCATGAGCTTGCCTCTCTAGCACATTTTCAGGGTGTAGACCTTACTGTAGGACAAGGTGAACAAGATAAGCAGCTCAGCGAGATTGATTGTCCTCAAGCTGTTATAACAATTGATGGGCCAATTCCAGCTTTACCAGAAAATGGCAAGCCTCCACCAGCTTTTACTGATAGACATACAGAAATGTAAATATTTTACTAACATATAACAATGATATTATACCTGAACTAGGTTATTGTAAAGTTTGGGTATAACGAGTTATATTTTACCATCAAGCTGGTAAAGAACAAATAAAGAGTTCTACCCTAACGAGTAATTGATGGCTAGTAGCAATAATCTGAAGAAAATAATTGCTATGAAATGATATCTTACTTCTGTTAACGTGCAGTAAATTTTCTTTAATTTCAACAATGTGGTGCACCTTAAATTGAATGAGTTTATTTCCTTTGTTATCAATTAATTAATATTACTCTATTTTAATATTTTTGAGATAAAGTACCATCACAGATGCAAACAAACAGGGGCAGAGGTTTCTCCCTCTCCCCCTCTATTTTATTAAACTTATATTCAATTTTATTGAATGGTCTCCCTCATTTAAAAGAGTACTTATTTAAAAGAAATGATATAGCATTACTATTATCACGCCCATCAAACATCCATTTAAATGAGTTTAGGAGAGTCACATCAAAAAATTAAGAGACTTTAATTTGAAAACACACTACTTATTTTCTGTCTAAATCCCTCAAGAAATTTGGAAATGATTTTTAAATTAACTAGACTAATCAAAAGAAGAAAAAAAAAATTGAAGATTTTGTACATTAATTCAAAAGAAGTTCGTTGGGGATATATTTTTTTATATATTGTTAAACATATGTGTATTTAAGAGGAATCATGGATAATAAAGTATATCTATTGTCATTAAATGATCTTTAGAATATAAACCCAAATCCAAAAGAGTATATAAATAAAATGTATTACAACCAAAATAAAATAAAAAAGAAGTGTTTAAGACGAATTCAAGAACAACATCTCTTCTTCCCCATTATCTTCATTACCACCAGTTTCTCATACCCCACCCGAACCCATAGTTTTTTTTTTTTTGGTAAAATTTTGGACACATTTAGGAGCAGTACCCTTACTATGCCAATTTGAAGTACAATAGCTAGCTTTTTTTTAGTGGGGGGTGGTGGTGGTGGGGGTTGTTGCCAGGGTTGAGTTCAGGACTTGGGTTTCATAACTTTTAATATTTTAATTATGAGTAAGAAAAGTGGAGGCATTTAAGTGGGCTGGCACCATCCATTCTCATCTTACTCACTGAAAATGTGACTTAGATCTGGCTTTACGGAGCACAGAGAGCCACAAGAAACTGTGAACTGCATTTGCCAAGCCCCAAAGTTTAATCATTATGTCCCTGCATGTACGGTTTTAAAACATCTCCTAGGCCCTAACTTCATGAGCTAAATCTTGTCTCTTGTTATAAGTATCGTAACTTTAGTGGGTCGCGTGACCAATATTCCCTTCGAAATTTTTGTAGCATATTTTCAAATTATTACTTCTAGCCTTCTAGGAACCAAAGTTACCATACCCAAACCAATTCCCTCTCCAAAAATATAAAATAAAACATAGACCCCATATTTTCTACGATTTTGACTTTCTTTTACGATTATAAAAAAATATAACTGTATTATTTTTATTAAAAAAAGATAATAAATAAAAGGAGAAACATTGAAGAGGCAAAAATCCCATATCTACTGGTTGTTGGTAGTAAGTGGGTTGAGTGTCAGCTGACCACACAATATGAAAAGCCAAAGAAAA
>OU015770.1:7528131-7610911 GCA_907173295.1 Fagus sylvatica | reverse complement strand
AGAGAAAACCCGACCTCAAGTTTTGAAGTGTTGAAGGATCAAGATTCCAACACTAGATGCTTGCTTCAAGTCTGAAATCACCTTTAGGAGCATGGAGAACAAAGAATTTTGATGTTCCACTATATCATTGAATATGTCTAGAATTACAAATCAATGTGAGACATTAGTGTTGTGACCGAGGCAGGCTTATCTTCAGTTGCAAAAAGTACAATTGTAGCGATCTTGTCCACTCCATCAAGTTTTGTATCTTTAAGCACTGTAGTGGGTTGATCAGTAGAACATTCATTAAAATTAAATTTCATATCATGTGCGCCCTCTAATATTTCACTTTCTTGTGGTACCTTCTCTTCATCAAGTAAAGTAGAATTTTCTTCTCTATGGTACGCAATAAATTTAATTCTTCAAGTTACTAAATCAAATTTACTATACATGGTTCAGATATCTCACCATGTTGCTTAGGCTCTAAAATAAGTTCTTCCTCCATGAACATCGAAGCAACAATTGTTGGTTGACACTTGCACCTCTATTGTAGCACTAGGGTTTGGGGGCTCAACACTATTGTCTCTTGTGTGTGAAGCTTCAAACCCTAATTCTAATGGGCTTGGACCCAATTATTGATTATAAAAATAACCTTGACTTTAAATAAAAACTAGTCGCAAACCTGTGCATTATTGAAAATAAAATCTAAATTAATTTTTATTCCTTTTACTTCTTTTGTTGAATATATATTTTTTTTTTCTTTTTCGTAGTTCAAAATTTTGTAGGCAAGATCGATAAAGAGACTTTACGAATCGGATTTAGAATAAATCCTACTTTTTGGTTTAAAAAAATAACTAAGAAAGTATTTATCATAGGATAATCAAAATTTAATATAATGTAATTTTTCTTTTGGCATAAGTTGAATATAGTCCAATTTTTATAAAACACGATTCATGTTTATATTTACCATATGGATCATGTTTCCATCCAAAAATAAAATAAAGGATACTTAAAATAAAAAGAATGACAAATAAATACATGGGCACATGATTATATGATCAAACCTAAAAAAATTTCATAACTCATTTCAAGCTCACATGATTTCATTATAACAAATCCATCCATCTTTCTCCATTGCCAGCAACAAAATTAAATGAAATACATAAGAAAAAAAAATGAACTCTAAAAATCTTGATGAAAATTGATAATTATGATTATTATTAAAAGATATTTATATTGTGTTTATATATGGAATATATTTTAGTATTAGACATTAATTATGATTGTGTTTTATATATGGAATAATATATTCTTATATTAAAGAAAATATGATATGTCAAAATTCTAATGGAAGGTTTAATAATAAAATAAAATTTAAATTCAATTAAAAATATATATTAAAATAATGAGGTATAAAATTGTGAGATTTCAAAAGCTTATGTGGCGCAACATGATGAGATCAACTAAAAATCAAAAAGCTTCGATTTTACATTATAGTATAGATAAATACTAATAAAATTATTTTGTGGGAGTCCCACGTCAGGAAATTTATTGCGCACCATATGAGACAACATCTACATTGCATGTTTCATGTGAAAATTATTTGGGGTCAAAATGTCATTTGAAATTCCAGATTATGTATAAATTGAAGAATATATCAGTATATTTGAAATTAAATTCACCTGCCATTTATGTATTCCTTTAGCCTTAAAATAATAAATGTACTCGGCTATAAATATTGCTAGAAGAAGCTCCACCATTGCAGTGTAAGGAAACCCTTTAGATCATAGTTTCCCAGGTGAAGCAAAACTAATACGATATGGAGAAGGCATCACACAAGATGGTCTTTTTGGTCGTCCTCTTCATCATTGTGTCATGTTAGTCTCTCTTTTGCTCTCTTCACCTTCTCATAATGCGCATGTTTATTGGGTCTATGCAAGACTACTATATGCATTTGAATCATTTGTGGTACCATAATAATAGCAATAACAATAACATTTAATTATCAATTTGGTCCTTTGGTCCTTAATATATGTCATTTGTGTCAAAATGGTCCTCAGTATTTCAAATTTGTTGATTTGACCCTTAACCTTTTATCCTTATGTCATTTTGGTTATTGTTGTTAAATGATGGATGAAAATTACTGACATGATTGACGGTTCATTAAAATAATAATAAAATGTTGACATGACATGTCAAGTCATAAAAAAAAATTCTAAATTCAAAACCCAAACAGAAAATGTTTTCCCACCTTAGGCTTTGTTTGTTTCGTTGTAAAATATTTTCCGGAAAATATTTTTAGTATTTGCAGGTGTTTGTTTTGTTGTAAAATGCTAGTCAAACTGAAAATAATTTTCGCTGACCGGAAAACCCAATGTAAAAATACAGAAAATGGTTTACGCCCAAATTTTTCGTAAACCATTTTCCAAAAAATCTCTCGCACACCACCATCTCTCGCACAAAAAACACATAGGGTCCCATTCGCCTCTCTCGCACAGAATACACACCCCACCTCCCCTTCATCTCTCTTGCACAGCGAACACACCACACACCCCACCCCCCTCTCATCTCTCTCGCACACGGTTCATTAAAATAATAATAAAATGTTGACATGACATGTCAAGTCATAAAAAAAAATTCTAAATTCAAAACCCAAACAGAAAATGTTTTCCCACCTTAGGCTTTGTTTGTTTTGTTGTAAAATATTTTCCGGAAAATATTTTTAGTATTTGCAGGTGTTTGTTTTGTTGTAAAATGCTAGTCAAACTGAAAATAATTTTCGCTGACCGGAAAACCCAATGTAAAAATACAGAAAATGGTTTACGCCCAAATTTTTCGTAAACCATTTTCCAAAAAATCTCTCGCACACCACCATCTCTCGCACAAAAAACACATAGGGTCCCATTCGCCTTTCTAGCACAGAATACACACCCCACCTCCTCTTCATCTCTCTTACACAGCGCACACACCACACACCCACCCCCCCTCTCATCTCTCTCGCACAACAAACACCCCTCTTCACCCAAAGCAAGATCGCAGCAAGTCAACGACTATGGAAGGCGACTGCAACTTTGCGGCTAGGCAACAACAAGGCGACCCACCAGGCGATGCGACGGCGACCAATGACAATGAGTCTCTCATCAAGCGGCGACCCACCCAGTAGGGTTTTTTTTTTTTAATCATATTTGTTGTGGATGGGTTGTGAATTTTCGATGTGATTGTTGTGTGGGTCACGAGTTGTTTGCGATGGGTCACAGGTTGTTGTTTGGGGTTTTATTTCCAATGATTTCGTGGTAGTGATTTGCGATTGGGAACCGGGTTATTGCGGTGGGTATTGGGTCTGCTCTGCCACTGCCACCACCTGGGTTTGATTCCGACGAGCTACAACTTGCTTGCGGTGAAGGATTTGTCTTCTCCTCTCTCTAATTGTTGTTGTTCTTGAGTTTTTTGTTTTTTGTTTTAATTTGTTATACGTAACCATCAAATTTGAATGCAACCAAACACAGGAAAATAAACCATTTTTCCTGAAATTATTTACATCTGAAATATTTTACGTTGGAAAATATTTTACAATGAAACAAATGGAGTCTTGCAACAAAAAGTTATCCCTTATTAACAACAACAACAACAACAACAACAACAAAAATCAAATATTCCACAACAGATCCAACTTCAAACCATATCAAATATCAAAAACCGTGATCTACCAAAACCTTAACCCAGATCAAAACAAAACCAAATCAAACAGGCAGAAACACTTATCATTTTTTTTTTTTATTTACATTTTTCTTTTTCGTTCCTCTCTTCCCTCACATCTATCTCTCGCATTTGGCTCTTCAGATCGGAGAGCCCAAAAAGTAAGTAATGTGGCTCCACCAAGGTGATGAGGGTGTGGCTCTTCAGATTGATGCTGGTAGGCGTAGCCATTGTCGATGACTTGGAAGCAGATCTCATGTAAGAGGTAGGATTTAAGAGATAACGGGTGGTGGCGACAGAGCTCCGGTGACAGAGCTCGTATTTAAGACATGGAGGTGGAACTCTCTCTCTTGTTTGGGTCAAGGACCGTGTCGAGAGGTAGATGAAGAAGAATGTCGGCAACGGAGGCCCAGTCTGGTTCAAAGAAACTGGAGAAGGTGGCGGCAGTGCGGGGACCAGGTTGTGGGGGCAATCTAGAGCCTGTAATTGTTCGAAAAAACTATAAGCCTCGCCGTTGGGTCGGCCTGACCGAACATCTTTGGTCCTTTTGTGATACTTGTAAATGTTTTCAAACTTCTGCTTGCAATTCTTGGCGCTTCGATTATATCAAAGCTCAGCTAATTTCCTGAATAATACAGTTCCATAAAACTTCATTGTTGCACTTCAAATAGGGAGCGACTCACCTCCCGTTTAAAAGCCTCCAATTCTCTCCCATTTTTATTTAGATGAATGACACGTGACAATTAAACAATCCAACGGTTAAAATAAAACCAAGCCAAAAGACAATTATTCTCTCTCTTTCTTTCTCTCTCCAACGAGACTTTCTCCCCTTAGTCATCTCTGCCTCTCTTTCTCTAATATCACCACTGGTCCACGAAGAACTCCATGGCTTGTAACAAAGACTGCTTCACTGCCTCTCTCGCACATTGGTAGCTTTTGGAGCTCTGCATAGGAAGTTGCCATGGTGGCATGTTTCGCGAAGCACTGTAACTTGTACAGAGCTCTTACTATTAGGTACCACCTTTTCTCACTCTTTGTTGTCCTCTCCACCACCACTTCCATTGCTTGCTCCAATGGAAATTTTTAGGCTTCTCTCTTCACTCTCTTGTCTCTCTAAAAAATTCTCATCTTTTGGTCAAATTGATTTGTGCAATTTCGCTAGCTTTCTTTCTCTGAACCATAGCCAAGCCACCATACCCACTTCTATTGGAAGCCTTTTCTGACCTTTAATTCTGGAATTTTGGTTATGGGTTTGAGCTAATTTGAACAAAATTGCATGTTATCTTCTATTTATGTTTTGCGTGAATTTGGTGGTGGGTTTGAACTATGATGCTAAATTGCTATTCTTTGCAATTTTTATTTTTGCTGAATAATTATTTGGAATTTCTGATCACACAGTATCTATTATTGCTTTTCGTGTTAGTTGTTTAGAGGTTTTTATTTTTTATTTTTCTTAGCTCTGCTCAGGTGACAGTAGACCGGTTGGTTATATTGGAGAAAGCGAGGCAGAGACGATGAAGAGGAGAAAGTCTCATCGGAGAGAGAAAGAAAGAGAGAGAAGAACTGTGTTTTGGTTGGGTTTTATTTTAACCGTTGGATTGTTTAATTGCCACGTGTCATTCATCTAAATAAAAATGGGAGATAATTGGAGGCTTCTAAACAGGAGGTGAGCCGCTCCCTAATATATATATATATATAATAATATATATATAATAATATATATATATATATATATTATATATATTTTTTTTTTAAGCAAAAAACAATTAACCATATCTAAAAGAAGGAAAATTATTCAGTAGTTCAGAACTACAAATAAATGTATAATCCTCTTCTCATATAAATGGTGGGTCCTTCCATGCATTTAATTAGTAGGATCCATATTTATGTGATGAGACCCACCATTCATGTGAGAGGGAGACTATGTATTTATTTGTAGTCTTAAACTACTGAATAATCATTCCTCTAAAATAATTACCTTACAAGCAAATAACAAATAGTACATAAATATATGAGAATTGTAGACCTTTAAACCCACCGGACATAACAAGTCATTACTCATTAGGTAGTAATTCAGTGCAACTGGGTTTCGATAAAACACAAAAAACAATTTGATCTGTACAGGAAACTAAATAAATAAATAAAGTTTTATTCTTTTAATTTTTTATTTGGGTCGGCCAGGACCACGCCTTATGAAGCAAAGTAAGTAATTTGAATCTCCCATCAAACCAAACCAAAGTAAGTAGTATGGCTCACAGATTCCTTCTAGACCCAACAGGTAGGATGCTACTGTGATCACGCTTGGGTAAGAAAGCCACTCTAGTCTACCATTTTTTTCTTATAAAAAAAATATTTTAATTTTTTATGTTTTAGATTTTAGAAAATTCAATTTATAATTTTCAAGTTTTTTTTTTTTTTTTAATTCTAAGTATGCCACATCAACATTTTATTATTTTAATAAAATTTTAGTCACATCTCCATCACTTAACGATAAGACAAAATTACACAAGATGAAAGTAAGGACCAAATTGACACATTTGAAACGTTGAGGACCATTTTAAGACAAACGTCATAGATTGAGGACCAAAATGATAATTAAATCTAACAACAACAATACTTACTAATAATGGTGTTCGCACTAATATATATATATATATACAGCTTTCCTTAATTTCTTTTAGATAAAATATTGAATACCTATTCTCAAAAGAAAAACATATTCTATCTCTCTTCCTTTTGTAACTTAAGTTGAAAGAGTAACTTTGTACTAAATTAGATATGTGTGTTGTTGACAAAGTAGATAGTGAAATTGGTTGCAGATGGTAAGATGGCAGCTGAACCTGATAAACTTCCAATAAACTGTGATGTACCTCAGGACTGCTTTAAAGCTTGTCCTCAATGCGTATTCTATTGTGTCAAGACTTTCTGCGCATGCCCCAATCAAGGATCTAACGCAACAACAATAACAGCCGGGAATTTGAATTACTAGTGCATGTTTTGCTGTCACAAAATAGAAAGTATTGAATAAAGCATGTGTTATTAGCAAACAATAATATTAACAATAAAAGCATGTGAGTTCAACAATAATTAATAAACGACTTGGGATCATGAATCTCTCTTCTTCTTGGTCTTTTCTCCATTTCTTTTACTTGTGCTCCTGATCATTGGTTCAGAGTTCTATCAGCTATGTCTGGATAAATTGTTATGATTGGGTATAGACCATTCTTTATGGGATTCTTAGGGTACCTAACATTCATGGGTCTGAACTTTCAAAATTTATTTAATCCATCCAATTTCAAGAACTTTGAGTCAAATCTAGACAATGCAGGTACCATAATATCTGGTTTTTTAACATTCAGCCGATTTTTTATAAAAAATGGCATAAAAAATATAATTAGTTTTTTTTTTTTTTTTGGATAGATAGGATAGAATTTGAACCTATGGTGTCCGCCTATGATGATTGCTTTTTACCATCAAGCCAAGACACCAATTGATTTTTGGTGTAGGCGGGATTCGAATTCAAGTCCCTTATACAACCACGAAAGACCTACAGTGCCAGCTGAACCCTTTGGTGACTTAGGCCATTGCCTAAGGCCCCCAAGTGGAACAAGGCCCCCAAAAAAATAAAAATAAAATAGAGTATAATTTTTGAAAAAAAAAAATCTCAATTATAAACTAATATAATTTTTTGGGGAATGTAAAAAAAAAAAATCCATATAGCTTTAACATTATGACAAATTAAACCCCATATTTTTAAATGTGATGGTCCCTCACTCATTGCTTGCCATTTCAAAATTGTTGTAAAATTTGTGGCACAAAAATTATGTCCCTTAACTTTCTCTCAAGTTAATAAATTAAAATCCCAATCTTAGTAGGTTTTACGTTTTACTTTATCTTACCTTTTATTTTAGATTGTTTAGATTTTTGCATATGAGTCCCGAAACTTCTATACATATCTATACTCAAAATTATCGTCTCACTTAAAATATGAATTATTATTCCTCAATAAGGCCTCACTTAAAATTATCACCTTAGGCCCCAAAATGTATTGAGCCGGCCTTGAAGACCTACATGAGATTTTAATCTCATACGGCTCCTTTATGGCCATAAAACCCTATTTATATGCTTAACACACCCAACTCGTATAAAGCGGACTCGGAGGATATCCCCAAAAAGAAAGGAAGAGATCCTACACCAATCAATGATGCAATGGGAGGAGTTTTGATTTTGTCCTTAGATGGATAAAGTTATGCCCCTCCATTGATCTTGGCTTGCTTCATTACATTCATGAATTCTTTGTACTTTACAAGTTGAGTTAATTGGAACCCATAAAAATATAATTAGTTTAAACTGAACTGGTGAATGAATAATATGTTTGGAAATACCAATAAAGAAAAATTTCAAGTGTCTGTGTTGAACACATGTCAAACATGGACACGTCTAGGACATGGCTACCTTCATATCCGTGTAGTGTCCAACCAAAGATAAAAAAATCAAACACGGTTGGGACCGTGTCTCGACACTGAGGAGGGAAAAAAAAAAAAAGAGTGATTTTTTTACAACTTAGAAAAATCTGAAACATCAATTAGGCTTTAGATCGGTAAAATTTCAATCACTCTCTCTTTTTCTTGCTAGAGTTTGCTCTCTTGCCGATATGGTCGATCTAAACCTAGAGGCTTTGGTCTTGGCTCATTGGCACTCATCTTATCTTTTCAAGCCTTGTTGCCAATCGGTCAACCAAACCCCCGATTGATAGCCAACACAAAAAATCAGCCACGCACACTTAAAAATTTCCAACAGAACTTGGTTATAACCAATTTCATGAGCCACTAACCACTCTAAATCCTCGTCCACCCCTAATCCTCGTTTCAAGCTCACACGTGCTACCTCACTTAATTATGTCCACGTCAGCAAAAAAACTAAAAGCATTATGGCCCTATGACCAACGTGAAACTTTGGTAATAGTTTAAGGACCAACCTGACACCAAAATTAGTTTAAGGAGCAAAGTAAAATTTGGTTTATAGTTTAATAACCAAAAGTATAGTTAGTTTATTTATTTTGACTCGTGGGGTCTGATTTTTTTTGTTTAATAATATTATTTTTTAAAGTATTTTGCAAAAAAATACTGTTGAAAAACAAATTTGGGGGATAGCCTCCTCGTCTCTTGGAGAGACGAGTTCCAGTTGGAACTCGTCTCTCCAAGAGACGAGTTGCACTTCCAGCTTGCCACCTCATCTTCACTTTGCCACGTCAGTTTTGCCACGGATTTGGGAGTGCAGGAGGAAAATTTTGAGCTGGAACTCGTCTCTTCTAGAGACGAGTTCCACTTAAAATGAAATGAAAAATGGAAGAAAACTCCCCGCCAGAAAGAACCAGAAAGAAAAAGAAAAACTGTCTCTCTCTCAACTTTGGTTTCAAAAGCTGAAGCTCTACTCTCTGGCTCTCAAAAGCTGAAACTGAAGCTGAAACTGAAGCTGAAACTCAAGCTGAAACTCAAAATTTAAAAAGCTGAAACTCTCTCGGTCTCAACTCTCTTACTCTCTCGGTCTGAACTCTCTCTGTCCCTCTCTCTCTCCGTCGCAACTTGCTCTCATTGGCTCCGGTGACCACCGGAAATCAGGTAAAAAATTTCTCTCTCATCTCCCCTTTTTAAATAAAAATTTTCCTATAACATTGTACCTTGCAAATGTATATTTAGAAATTTTTTCTTTTAGAGTATTCAAGTTTTAAGAGTAATTAATACTTGTTGTGTGTTTTTTTTAAGGTTGTCTTAGAAAAAAAATTAAAAAAAAAAAGAGAAGAAGTTACACATAAATGCCTAATCCAGGCGACTGTATAGTGTGTCCAGTCGCCTGGATTAGGCATTTATTGGATGGTAAAATTATGAAAAACTAAAAGAACTTGAAAATTGCAAATAACAGAGATACTATAATAGCACCAAGCCAAAGATTCATTCTAATTTTGTTGTGAGTAGCATAAAAAAAATTGTATTCAAATCAATATTAAATTGGTGCAATTCTTGAATCGAATATATTTCAAGGAGATTAAATGGAGAAACATTGGCGGGTATGGGAGTCATTGTACTTTATTTTGAATAGGTAAGAGTTTATGATCAATGTACATATGAAGGAGAAAGTTGGATAATAACTTGGTTGATCTAAGTTGTCTTGAGTGTTAAAATACTTATATATGTTGGAGTTAAAGCTTGTGCCTAATAGTCATTAAGAATAAAAATAAATGTAATTTGGAGTGAGAAAGAATAAGAGAAAAAGAATGTTGTAATATGATCAATTTGCTCTCAATTGGTAACTCCTTAATTAAGATATGTAACCATATTATATAATTCAAGATTTAATATATTTCTTTGATTTGATGGTTGCAGTAGTTTTCACTTATGGAGCCTCGCCGTTTTGTGATGGATCCAGGTCCTAGTGACCCCTCTGTGTTGACTAGACAGGATAAACACATCTCCAACAAAATTTGGGAAGAGGGATTGGTATGTATTTAATATATTTATTATTTGATTTTTGCTTATATTAGTGATAAAATAAATTGACATATTTTTTTTCATTTTGTAGTATACTTTATTACATTGTCGTCGTCGTGAGGCAGTAAGAGAACGATCTGGACGACTTCATGCCCGTTTTATCCCATACCTTCAGCGAGCTGGCTTTTATGGCATAGCCAAGCTTGGTTTTATAAAAATGGATTGGGCGTTGATCACAGCATTAGTTGAGAGATGGCGCCAAGAGACCCATACCTTCCACCTTCCCCACGGTGAGATGACCATCACCTTGCAAGATGTTGAGGTCATGTTGGGTTTACCCGTTGATGGAGAAGTATTGGTAGGGAGTACCGAGTTAAATTGGTCCGGATTATGTCTTCAGTTACTTGGTGTCTCTCCTCCTCCAAATAAGTTAGATGGGTCACGTTTAAATATGAAGTGGCTCCAGGACACGTTTGCTGTTCTACCGGATGATGCTAATGAGGTGACCGTGCAGCAGTATACACGAGCTTACATATTAGAGCTCCTTGGAGGTAGTTATTTTGCTGACAAGTCTGGAGAGAAGGTACACCTTATGTTCTTGCCAATGTTGGAGGATTTTGATGCTGCTGGACGGTATAGTTGGGGTAGTGCAGTTCTAGCATGGTTATATAGAGAGTTATGTAGAGCCACTGACCCGGACTCATGTGACATTGCTGGTGCACTAATCTTGGTGCAGTTGTGGGCATGGTCTAGATTTCCACACATATCACCTGCAATAAAGTCTATTCAACCGATTGTTAATGCTGTGGATGATGCCAATGCTAATGCTAATGTTGATGCTGATGCTGATGTTGAAGTGCCTGCTGATGATGCTGATGCTGATGTTGAAGTGCCTGCTGATGCTGCCCAACCATTGCCAGGGGGTCCTTATGGCACTAGGTAAGTAATTATTTAGTTTTTTGTATAAACATTTAACATGTTTTATGCCTTAGAAAATAAGGTTATGGAAAAATGCACAAATTGATGAATACTTTCCATTGTAGGTGGCGCAATGCGAAGGACATAAAGGATGTGTCCACTCATGTGCTTGAGCAATATCGATCGGACTTCTCTCGGCAACGTCCTGATCAGGTAACGTGCTTGTTTTAATTACATTGTTATTGTTATTATATTGTTATTTAATACATGGTGAATTTGAATTATATTATATTGTTATTGGGCATATATCATTTATTAATGCATTTTATTTTTAAGCTTTTGTAGGTAATTTGGGAACCATACACAGATGATGTGTTGAGTTCGTTGCCTGAGTATTGTCGGATAGGGCAGGAGGTATGGCGTTCAGTGACGCCTCTAATATGTTTCCAGATCGTAGAGTGGCACTTACCTAATCGTGCTCTACGTCAATTTGGTATGCAACAAGACATACCCCAGCCTGCTAATACTGATGTGAAACTACATGATTGTGATCTTAGGGGTAAGGTACATGAGAATTGGAGGCATCGTTGGAGGCATTACATAAGTATATGGGACCATCGACGTGAGCATGTTGTCACTCGTGACAAAATGGTTGGTCTTATGTCATATCATGATCCATATATGGATTGGTACCGTCGGATTACTCGACGCTTTATCAGTCGCAGGAGCGGCTGTTATGAGATGATGGTAAATTTTTTAACTTAATAATTCCGTGCATCTGTTGGATATCTTTGAGACACAATTTTTTACTGACATATTATGCATTTTGACAGACGTTGTGCAACATGCGAATATGCGAAATGTTTCATCCTGAACAAGAGTTGGATCCGGCAAAATTTATGGAGCTAGCAGCAGAGGCATATCAATTGGCATTTAATGCACTAGAAGCTTCGAATGAGCTGCATCGGCTTGATTCTGTGCAAAGAGTTAACACAGACTCAGACACCAATTCTCAGACAACTGTTCCTCCAACCGCTACTCGGAGGCGACGTCCACGTGCGCAGCGCCCGCCACATCCACGTGCACAATGCCCGTCACGTCCATCCGATCCGAGTAGTAGTATGAGTGTGCCTCCCATCCAGTTGAGAGATGCTACCACCGTTACTGAGACCACCCCTATCTCAGTTGCCCAGACTACGACCCCCATATCAGTTGCCCAGACCTACCACCCCCATCTCAGCTGCCCAGACTACCACCCCCATCTCACCCCCATATCAGTTGCCCAGACCACCACCCCCATCTCAGCTGCCCAGACTACCACCCCCATCTCATCTACCAACACTACTACCCCCATCTCAGTTGCCCAGACTACCACCCCCATCGCAGTTGCCCACAGTACTACTCCCATCTCAGCTGCCCACCATGAGCATACGATCAGTTTTTTGGCCCAGACATTCAGCCCACTTGCATCATTTTCAGATGTTACCCCATCGTCACCGACACAGCCAGTTGGCCCATTCTCACCCACACAGTCAGTTGGTCCATCCTCAGTGCCCCAGTCAGTTGTCCCAACCTTAGTCACCCAATCAGAGGACTTGGTTCAGGATATTGAAGTGGGTGATCATGGTAGGGGTAGGGGTAGGGGTAGGGGTAGAGGTACAAAACGGCTAGAACCAGATATGCCTGTTGTACTGAAGAGGAACCCACCTCGCAATAAGAGGAAACCTTGTTGTGGGACTGAGTGATAGGTTCAGATGTGAGTTTGATATGTATTTATACTTGATATGTATTTATATTTGTATTTTTTATTGAACTCAGTTTAGCTCCAATTGGAAATGGAAATGGAAATCAGTTTAGCTCCAAATGATTACTATTAGTATGGCTTGTGATTTGACAAATGATTTTTTTTTTAAGGTATTGTTAAGTTTACTCTAGAGAAGGTGACTTATGGGAATGGTGTGACGTTAATATGTAAATTGTTATGGTCAAAATGGATCAATATATTGGATTTTATTATGTTATTAACATTTGAAGATATCAATATGTCCACATGCCCAATTGCTGTGGTGGAAGTTGGAAAGCCATTTTTCCAATATTAACAACTGGATTATGCTTTAAAAACTGGTTGAAATTTTTTTCTGGGCATAATCCAGGCGCCTGCATCAGGGAGTCCAGGCGACTGGATATGCCCAGAAAAATTTTAAAAACACACTGGAGCCTGATCCAGTCGACTGTATAGTGTGTCCAGTCGACTGGATTAAGCTGGTCAAACTTTTCAAACAAGTTTGACCAAAATCCAGTCCACTGTATTGTGTGTCCAGTCCACTGGATCAGGCAGAGAGTTTTTGAAGCTTAATCCAGTCGACTGGATAGTGTCTCCAGGCGACTGGATTAAGCTGGTCAAACTTTTCAAAAAGTTTGACCAGCTTAATCCAGTCGACTGTATTGTGTGCCCAGTCGACTGAATCAGGCAGAGAGTTTTTGGAGCTAAATCCAGTCGACTGGATAGTGTATCCAGGTGACTGGATTAAGGTTTTAAAAGCTTTTTAAAAGATTTGACCTAGATCCAGTCGACTGGATCAGGGAGTCCAGGCGACTGGATCTGCGATTTCACTGGGTTTTTAAACAGTGTTGACAGACTTCATTTTCCCCATTTTCTCTCATTGTCTCTCGAGTTTTCTCACTCTCTCTCTTAGGGTTTTCGTCGAAAATCACTCCCAATCACTCCCAATCACTCTCAATCACTCCCAATCACTCTCAAAACTATCACATTCCCAAAACCCCCAATTCAAAACCCTTGAATTCGAATGGCTCCAAAGAAATCCGTGAGCAGTGAAGATCCAAGAAAGAAAAGGCTGAAATCGAAGGCTTCAAGGGATGAACCTCCATCATTGGACAAGAGCTTCGCTTCTTCGGAATATTTGGTAAGATTCCATGACGACATTAGCCGTAGAACCGTAGTTTTTGGGAAAATTGTTGATTTCCCTTATTTTGCTAATCACCACATTCATATTAGAGAGCTTTTTCAAGCTCAAGGATGGGAAAATTTCCTTTCAACGCGTCAAAAACAATACACCACTCTTGTTAAACACTTTTACACACACTTTCAATTGATCCATGGGAAAATCAGCTCCTATGTGAAGGGTAAATCCATTTCACTCCCCCATTCCACACTAGCCTCTATATTAGGAGTTCCTCGCACCGGTGCACAACGTTATACTACAAATAGTTGGGTGCAATTTGAAGGGTATGACCCTTTAGAGTCAATTAGGCAAATGTGTGGAAATCCTAACATTCAAGAACTCTCTAGACCCAAAATTGCGGACCTCACATTAGAAAGCCGACTCATTCATCACATCATAGCCCACAACATCCTTCCTAGGAGTGGTTCATACGAATACACTTCCTATCTAGACCTTTTCATAATGTGGGCTATTCTCAACAAGGTCAAACTTGATCTTGCATTCTATATTACTTGGCACATGGAGACTTGTGTCAAGAAGAAGAATGGCGCCCTCCCATATGGTCTCCATATCACTACTATTCTTAATCATTTTGGAGTAGATTTTAGTGGTGAAAAAGAGACTCGAGACGTAACTCATACGGATGTTTATGGAGAAACTACCATGAAACAAATGAGGTATGAATTTAAGGATGACACTTGGGTTAAGAAAAATGTACCTGTGATGGAAGAAGTGGGTGAAGAAGCACAAATGGATGAAGCTGAAGCTGCAGGGAATGAAGAACCAATGCAAGAGGATCAAGAGCCTCGAAGCGCACCTTCTGGCTCCTCTCGTGTCAATGAGGACAACTTCCAACTCGTGCTTGGACGTTTGGACTCTTTGGCCACTAGCATGGGAAATATTCAAACAAGCATCGACAACTTCTCAGCTATGGTTACTAGAAAATTCTCGACTTATGATGAGCAGTTTGGTACTTTGGAAACATCCATTCAGGAAATCAATGAGCGTTTGATTAATCAGGGCATATAGTTATTTGTCTTTGATTTTTTGTTTTTGATGATGCCGAGGGCATATAGTTATTAAAACTGATTGTACCTTTACTTTATGTCAAACTGATTGGTTCCTTATCATCTATTCAAGCTGGTTTCTTTTGGTTTATTCTTTTACAGTTATGATGAATCTATTGCAGTAACTATTATTTGAAGTTTAAGTGAGTGTGGGCAATGGTAAATGGGTTTGCTTTATTCTTTTTGTATAATAAAAGGGTTTGATTTGGATGAACATTTGATGTAGAATTTGAACATCATTACATGCTAATGCAATAAGAGTTAAGGTTATTTTAATCAAAACTCTTCAGAACAATCATGGACTGGACACATTTTTCTCATAAATACAAGTGAGGTGCAACCAAAATATGGGAAACGAAAAGATGTCACTTGTAAAAGAACAAGGTCAGTAAAACTTTGATTACTTCAAAAGCTCACCTGAAACCCAAACCCCACTCATGGATATGTAGATAAGTTTTTATTTATGTTAGTGGGGTCAGTAGCCAAACTGGCCTCCCATGAGAAGACGTTAATAAGCTTTTGTGTATTGGCTTGAAACAAGGAATAATCTATTTTTATGAACAAACTATCTCAAATTGCAACGAAAAGTATGCTAATAACAAACTAGTCTCAAATTGCAACGAAACTAGTCTCAAATTGCAACGAAAGGCATTTTATGATAATAGAAATTTTAATCTAAATAAATACCTGTATATTTTCTATCTATTTTGTGTCTATCTATATTGATAAATGTATATTTATTATTGTAAAAATAAAATATATAAATTTTAATAAAATTAATAATATTTATGATAAAATTAATTTTATTATAAATTATACATATTTTATAATATTTGATAATATTTTATCAAAAAATATATAAATATTACAGACGAAATTAGTTAAAGGTTGAAAAACAGGTGGATGCAGTCGACTGCATCAGGGATCCAGGCGACTGCATCCTTGATCCAGGTGGCTACAAATGGACCAGTCGACTGAAACCACACCCCCCAGGACTTTCTGTCTGATCCAGTCGACTGGTACACCAATATAGTCGACTGGATCATTAAGGTCTGCTATAATCCAGTCGGCTGGACTTCCAAATCCAGTCGACTGGAATGCCTTTGTTTTGAATTCTGCAGTTCCCAGCCATTCCAAAATTTAAAATTAAAAAAACCTAATTGCACCCCCATCAAATACTAGCATTTCACATGATTACAAGCACATATACAATTACAAAAGCGTAATGGATACAAAAAATCATCTTGTAGTGTATACATTCCTTCATAGAGACGAGAGAATAATATTATTACACATAACATTATTACAAAGAGCAGAAATATTTCATTTGCAACCAAAAGACTCTTGCACAAAATTTCGAATCACTCTCAACCATTATCCAACGTCAATTCTCAGATTTTGCAAGTTGAAGTGCCAAAGAGCAATCTTGTTTGGGCTCCACAGGTGATTATCCATCCAACATATCTACAATATAGAAATAGAAAAGCATAAGCCAAAATAACACAAACAAGGTTGAGAGAACATAATTAAAAGACATGTTAAGTGATAACAAACAAAATTGATCAATACAAGTATAATATTCATAGTAACCACTTACCAACTTTGGGGCAACACCACTTCTTGATTTGAAATTGCATTAGGACATTTTTTGCGATTATGCCCCTCTTGATTACACAATCCACAACTCTGCTTATGTTGATTCTCCCTCCAATCCATCTCATTCCGAATTCTTGTTGACTTTGGACGACCACGTTGACGAAGCAATCTTGGGTCAGGTCGCAACATAGGGAAGTTAGGGTCCTCCTCCCAATACGGGGCATCTTTCATCGGTTCAAAGTGTGGTTGATAGGAAGCTAGCATTTCCGTCAGACTATAAAATGGATCAATAAATTGGTACACATTGATGTGCTGACTAGCGCAAGCTGCAATTACATGTGAACAAGGGATATGATACGCTTGCCATTTCCCACAACTGCATGTTCTATCACCCAATTTCACCACATGTCTATGGTTCCCCTTATTCATACTGGTTAGACTAGGTTGTGTTTGGATTTGAAAAGTTCCTTCCTCCCTATTAAACTCTATTACGTGATGCAAACTTGCCTTCTCACTCCACTTCTGAAAGATTTCCATGGCATGTGTACTGAACGCTTGACCAGAACTCAATTGAGCTTGAGTTTTAACTCGGCGATCATTAAAATAATGCACAAGCTTGAAATAAATGAATTCTACCATTGCAGTAATGGGTAAGTTGCGTGCACCTTTAAGAACACCATTGAAGCACTCAGACAAATTCGTGGTCATTGCCCCATAGCGCCGTCCACCATCTTTTGCTAATGTCCACTTGTCAACATCTGTCTCTTCGTCCAGTATCTTAGCAGCATCTTTATTATACTGTCTAATAGAGTCCATTGTTGCATTGAATTTTCTTAGCTGGTTGTGTTCACCTGCTCTCTGTATCATGTTCTTCAACCGTTTGTCATGAAATCGTGTGTTGAAGTTGCTGACTAAATGTCGGATGCAAAATCGATGATATGCATTTAGAGGCTGCAATTTACTCCACTTCATTGCATTCATGATACCCTTATGTCTGTCTGATATGATGCAAATTTCTCTATTTTTTGTGACATGTTTCTTTAGGAAACGCAAAAACCAACGCCATGTATTCTTCGACTCTTTTTCCGTAACCGCAAAGGCAAGTGGATAAATCCCATTGTTCGCATCCGTTGCCATGGCAATCATCAACTTCCCTTCATATTTTCCATACAAATGTGTTGCATCAATAGAGACAACTGGTCTGCAATGCATGAACCCCTGAATTGAAGGACCAAAAGCCCAAAATACACTCTCAAATATAGCACAACCTGCATCTTCACTCCAATATGTCTTCCATTCGACTTGTGTACCCGGATTTGAGTCGATTAGTGCTTTCATAAACTTCGGTAACAACTGATAAGACTCCCCCCAATCCCCAAATATGTTAGCAATTGCCTTCTGCTTGGCATCCCACACCTTGTAGTAAGAAATTTTATGGCCAAATTGTGTACACATGTGATGCCGCAACGATTTCACTGAAATAGTTTGGTCATTGGCTACATAGCTCCTCACTTCTCTTTCAATAAAATTTGAATCAAATACCTTGCCATCTTTACGGATGTTGGGGTGTCTACAAGTGTGGGGACCATTGTATTTTGTAATCTCCCAAAATCCATGTGTACTACGCATGCATGCCCGCATTCTCCATGAACACCCATTCTTGCAACATACATGTAATTTTCTTTTGTTTGACTCCTTCACTTTATATTCTTGATTGACGCGTGAAGAGTACACCTTCAATGCATACTGAACCTCAATTTTACTCTTGAAAAACAACCCTTTTCTCAACTCTTGCTTTTTATCCCAACTATCGAGTGGTGTCACCTCATCATTGAAGGAAGTGTCATTTATATTATCCCATGTGTTTGTAGTAAACGATGAGGATTTGGGTTTGAGGCTAGGGACCACATCATCAACTTCGTCATTATGAACATCAGTTGTCTCATCATCATCATCAGCATCATCATCATCAGCATCAGCATCATCATCATCATCATAATCATCATCATCATCAAAATACAACTCATTATCATCATCATCAAAATACGAATCATTATCATAATCAGCGTTTTCTTCTTCATCATCAGCAGTACATTCCAACATCATCGTATCATGCACTCCAGCTAAAGGGTTTACCTCGTATGGAACATACTCATGTCGAGTGCTGGGACCACAATCCTCCACCGATGTTCGTATCTCATGTAATTGTGGTGTACACCTTCCAAGTGTAGAGGGTTGTGTCGAAGGAGCAGTATCATGCACAGTCATTTGTTGTACATCTTCACCAACACAATCTTCCGCTACTAATCCATCCCCATCATCTTGTGTAAGAGGCTCAACACCTTCACCAACACAATCCTCCACACTTATATATAACTCAATACCTTTTAATTCAGGCGTTGCATCTAACATGTCAAACATGAGATTAACACCGTCGTCGTCTGTTATCAATAGAGTCATGTAATTAATGTGAGGTGAAATCACCTCCTGAGGACAACGGTATGTAACTGTTATACGATGAGATTGATTGTCCAATTGTAGTGCATTGAATATCTTCGTTTCCAATTCGACAAAACTAATCCCACGATGAACCCGGATGAACTTCATTTGCGACCCTTGATACTCAGCTCCATGTTGACCATAAATAATCTCCCCATTGAAGCGAAGATAGACAATATACATAGTTGGTGCCATATGCAAACCTATTTAATTTAAATGTAGTTTACAATTAGTTAGTCACATAAAAAAAACAAGTAATAACATGCTAATGGTAATATTTCATATCCAAATGTTACATAACATATTATATAAAAATGGTTGTAATATCCAGTAGACATCTCCAAGAAAGATTTGGGAAGTCTGGAGTACTTGTTCAATCCAGTCTACTGAAACACCAATCCAGTAGACTGGATGACATGTATTTGGCAGATCCAGTCGCCTGGATTGATGGTCCAGTAGACTGGATGTAGTGTCTGGGAATTTTCTAACTGATCCAGTCGACTGGATTGATGGTCCAGTAGACTGGATGTACTGTCATCATGGGAACTTTCTGACTGATCCAGTCGACTGGATTGATGGTCCAGTAGACTGGATGTAATGTCTGGGAACTTTCTGACTGATCCAGTCGACTGGACCACTGATTCAGTCGACTGGATCATTCAAACACTTCACATCTTCAGTTTACAGCTTGTTACTTCATGTTCAATGAAACATACTTCACGTTATGCAAGAAATACAGAGATGCTTCATGTTTACCAAAGGAATAATGTTCAACAACCACGCAAAAAACGTTTATAACCTAATAATGATACTAACTTTAAACAACATATAAATTAAAAAAACGATACAGCAAAGACAAAATTTATATTGTTTTTACCTTTTAATTGATCAATGATGTTGGTTGGAACAGTGAACTGATGTTGGAAAAGTGAAAGGACGATGAAGAAAGTTAAGAATATGTTTTAAGTGTAAAGACGAGTTCAGTTTTTTTTTCATTTATGGCCACCGGTTCTCTTAGCTGTAGTGCATATTTGTATGGAACTCGTCTCTGCTAAAGACGAGTTCCAGCCAGAATTACCATTTTTAATGCAACTCGTCTCTGGTAGAGACGAGTTCCAGCCAACACCAGCCCATTTCAACGCAACTCGTCTCTACCAGAGACGAGTTCAAGCCAAACTTTTTTTTTTTTCCATTTAATAATTTCTCACAATATCAGTAACGGTAACAGTATTCGCGCCAAAACGAGGGAATTGAAACACAAGCATGCAACTCGTCTCTACAAGAGACGAGTTCCACGGTCCAATTTTGCCAGCTCAGGATGCTTACTGCCAGCTCAGGATGCCACGAAATGGGAAGGAAACTGCCACGGGGCAGTTTTTGGGTAGAACTCGTCTCTAGGAGAGACGAGTTCCATGTGGAACTCATCTCTCCCAGAGACGAGGCTGTTTTCCTGAATAGTTCCCCGACAGTGTTTTTTCGCGAATTTCTTGTTCAAAACGGCTTATCGTGCGTTTTCCCCCTAAAAACAATCATTGTTGAAAAAATTTAGAGGACAGATGTACATACCACTATTCTTGTGAGAGCAAACCTTATTGAGCCTAAACAGTGACAAAACCCTCTCTCGAGTGTGTTTCTCGTTGTGAAACATTTTTCCAGTATTTCTTTGTGAGCTTTAATTGTGAGATTATCTTGGAGTTTTAACACATTGTGACTTGTGAGTGTTGTATATCCAAACCATGGAAAACCCAAACACTACAAGTGAGTTAACTACTGAAAATCTTCAAGGAATTTCTTGAAGTATTGGAGTTTTGTGATTGGTTGTGGATGAGGTTGGTTTGTGGAAGAAGTTTGTGTAGAAGAATTCTAGAGTTTTTGGGGCATTATGGTGGGAAGGCAAGTGAAACGTTTGCTGAGGTTATATAGAAAGTCTAATTGTGCAAAGATTGTGTAAGTAAACACTATTGTTACTATTTTTTCTACAATGAAATTCCTATAGGGTTGTATTTTTTTGGTCTCAAACATTGATGAAAATCTAGTTAGGGTAGTGATCACAGACGTAAAGCCCTCTGTCAGTAGAGCGGAAAATAATTGTGTTAAAATGCAATGAGAGCCATTATATTTATAGACAATCACATATCCCTTGAGAAATGACATATATGTTAGTAACGGATATAACTAATCTAAAGGTTGCATCTCTTCACTAAACCAACACAACTTTTATGAAGCAACATAATCCACCAAATGGGATTATAGTTGTGTAAGAGTGCACCAAATTATGGTATAATCAGTTAATCACCCATCATAACCATGCACTAACATCTCCCACTTGATCCACCATAATCAATGTTTTTAACTCCAACTAGCATGTATTCATGGTATCATGGTATTGCCCCATGCTAACTCATCTATGATACTCATACATTGGCCTAAGTGAGTGATCTAAGCTAATTCATGCGTATGCTTTTGTCACTATTTCATAGTATGATCACACCCATTTGTCACACACTACTTTTGTACTATATCTTGAATGACATCTTAATTCACGGATTGAGATCCCATGTAATTGATATTGCATGCAATACCTATTGAGTGGTTGAGATTGAAAGTTAACTTCTTAACTTTCAATCTCAACCACTTAATAAAAAATTGTTAAAAAATTGAAAAAACAAAAAGTGAAAAAGTGAAAAAATTGTGAGAGAAAGAATAAAGAATTGCAGCTCATGCAATACTTTTGAGTATTGCATAGAATCTCAATCCTCAATTCACTATCTTAAAATTTTTCTACTAAAATTTTCATTATTTTCTTATCCACTTCATATTTGTAAAAATATCATTATTTTTTATTAATAACCATCTCATCAATAAAATGTTTAAATTTAAATTTTATTTTTTTTATTTAACTTTAAAATTATACACAACTTCACACAAAAAATAAATTTGTGAATCAAATAATAAATAACATCCTATTAATACGAAATTCAAGGTGTATATTAAAATCAAGAAAAATATATTTTTAAAATATTAATTAAAAAAAAAAAAAAAAGTTATAGAAAATATGAAACCAAACGCAGTGTCATCTTTATCGTTACCGATGCCAAAACGGAAAAGCAATGGAGAGAATCCAACGTCAACGTTCAAACCCTTCTTCTTCGACCCAATCCCGATCAAACAAATTCCGTTCAAATCCCACGACCAAAGATGACAAAATTCCAAACACTAACAACCCCGATGATTCCACGGACTCCGCTAAATCCAGAAGAGGACACGTGGATGATTGTTCCAATCTTCCTGCCTTACTTGGTACTTGTCCCTTTATGTGCCCAGGTACTTACTATTTCCCAAATTGTCTATTGTGGATATGTTGTCCTCTGTTGTGGATATGTTTTTGTCTATTGTGGATATGCTTTTGTTACTTGTGGATATTTTGTTGTGATAATAGTGGCTGAAAGGAGCCAGCGTGAGCGTCTACGAGATTTAGCTGTGTTTGAGAGGTTACATGGAAATCCTAGAAAAACATCTGCTGACCTTGCTGTCAAAAAGGTACACTCTATTTATTTTTGTATTTAAATTTTTCAATTAGATTTTGTTAAGAACATGAAATTGGTATGTTGGGATATATCTAAAAGTTCCACTACTTAATTGATATTAAGGCTAACTATTATAAGATGTTGAAATCAATTATTATGGCTTAATGTTTTGTTTCATTAAGGCGTATTGATGGGGCAGCCTCAATATGCTGTTCAATTTATGCTATTTGCATTGCTTCAATTACTTTAATGCTGGTTTTAATTGATCCTGCAAGTTATTATAGAAACTGGGTTTTTGTTAATATGGTCAATGGACCTGTTTTTCCATCTAAACTTAGTAAGAAATAACCTGGAATTAGCCTCATCTTATATGCTTTTATTTCTTTTTCCTTTTCTTTTTTTCCACATAGCTGGAATCCGTCTTTTAAAGCAGCCTTACTGAAGATTCATTGGCTTTTCGTCATTGTATATTTAATTTTCTTCATAGTTGTTACTTGCTTGTCTCATATATTATTTCTCTATTGGTTGCAATGGCTTTATCATGTTTTAGCATTATCCATATAACATTATCGAGGTGAAATGATAGTTTCTGTGATGCATCACTTTGCAAAGCTGATGCCTGATATCATGACCTCATTGTTGGTCAATTTTTGTTCTGACTGCTTGAATCCCTTATATTATAATCTTTGATATATTTGTTGCATGATTAATAGAGGTTTATTGTTGTGGAGTTCTTTTTCTTCACATTGCAGTTTGAGGTTTATAGTGCTGTAATACATATACGTACATAGTGGATTTAAGAAAACAATTCACCCTGCGTTTCTCTCACTAGTTTTACAGAACTATATCCATCAAACATATGCCAACATCAGATTTGCGGCCTCTTCCAGTATTGGAAGACACTTTAGATTACCTTTTAAGCTTATTGGATTCTGCGGAACATCCTTTTGAAGTAGTTCATGACTTCATCTTTGATAGGACAAGGTCAATAAGGCAAGATCTCAGCATGCAGAATATTGTCAATGAAAAAGCAATCTACATGTATGAGAGAATGGTATGATTTTCTTGCCGAAAACCTTTCTATTGTCTCCCTCTTCTAAACCTTTATCATGGTCATACTGTTCAACATTAGTATATTTCTTCTCTGAACATGTTTCTCATTGACCCAACATTAGCATTTCCTTTTTCTAAACCATTTCAATCTATGTTATCGTGGAAGAAATTCTTCTTGTAATAGACACTTGATGAAGTCATTCACTTTGACATGATGTTGTCATTATATGAAATGGTATTGTAGCCTATGAACTCTAGCTCAATAGGTGCTTCCTCCCCTCATAAGAATAAAGTGGAGGTTGAGGTTGTGGGTTCAAACTTGCCGGGTACATGTGTAACTTACCAATGAAAAAGCACAAATATGTGTAATGATATTGTAGTCCTTATTGCTATCACTTGATACCAGTACTCATACCTATTTGTGGTACTTACTTGTTCAGACTCAAGAGAACATAATTGTGTTCTAATTAATAGATCAAGTAAAATCTTATACTGTTTTTTCTCTTAATCAAACAACAATATATTTAAAATAAGAAACATGTAGCCAAAATTGTAGCAATATAGCTATGATCATAGGCTAGTTCAATCTTCTTCCTCAATGACCTTGGTGCCCAACCCCTTTTCCCTCTGGATGCATCTCTGCAGCAGTGACTAGTGAGTAAAACTCCTACTTTGCATCTTCTTCATCGTTTTTATCTCGCACAATGCGGGCACAAACTCTCCTTGGCACACTCCAAATCCCATGGCTCCAGACATTCTCATTCAGCTTAACATCCACCCTGACATCTGTCGTTCCCAATGCCTTCTTCTTCTTGATTTACTTTAATGGCCTTCGGAGCCTTTTCTAGAAAGTGCATCCGTGAAGGCATTTGTGGAGGTTGATAGTGTACTCTCTGTTGAACACCTCCTCTCTTCTTTTGCTGGTCTTCTCCACCATTGTTGCAGCTTTGCTCTCTGCAACCCAAACCAATGCTTAAAGCTGCTGCTGCAACATAATTGTGTTGTACGTTTGAGGTGTTTATTCTACCAAGCTTAAGCTGCAAAATTATAGGGCTTGTGTGAAGATCTTATAATTAAATTTCACGAATCCTATGCGTAGAGCCTCCTGCTTTAAACAAAACTGAGCTTTCTCATCAGCATAAAACACTTTTTTTCTCGTTGTTTAACATAATATTTCTTTTGGGGAGATGGGGATGATTTGATAATGCGTCACTAAGTAGAAAGGTGTAAAGAGAAATCATGTAATCCACACAATAGTAATCTTCTGATCTATGATGGGGTAGATTCCAATAAGTAACATCAAGCCATTGCCATCTTTTTGGAGGGACAGAGGGGCTGTGACAGAATAAAGGATAGACAGGGGAGCCTGTAGAGCGGCTGACTTGGGGCATGAAAGTCATGCATACCAAAAAAATCAGTTCATATATCCGTGCTGATTTCATTAGTAAAGGATAGGAATTCTGATTTTTCATTTGCTGTCATTTCCTAATGTAACACCAGCAACCAAGTTCAGTATCTTCTCTCTCCCTTTTCTATTGGGATCAATCTCAGTGTCTTGTCTGCATGGTTAAAAAAGATATAAAAGCAGATGGTCCAATATTTTTTATTTAATTTCCTTAACGCTCTGCAAGTACCAGGATTAATTTCCACTGTCGTTGTCAAGTTGCCCTAGGCAGATGACCAGAAAAGGAGCATTGCTTTTTGAACTGCTGGCATGTGCATATACACACCTTTGCATTATTATGATTATACATCTCACTGTATTTGAAACTTCAGACCATGGAATGCATCTTATCTACATGGCTTTGCAGGAAATCTATGTATCAAAACCATAAATCTTTTGGGTTGGGAGCTTGAAACTATGGAAACATTCTAAAACTTTATGTAATGAATGAAGTCCTGATTTGTGTCATCATACAGGTTAAATTTCATGTTATGTCTCTTCACAAGCTTCGAAGTTGTAGCAATGCAAATATTTCTTCTGTACACTACCTGAACATGGAGCAGCTTACAAAGGCTCTGACGACTCTATTTAATCTTTATGATGCAAATCGAAGTTCTGATTCTATTTATGAGAATGAAGCTGAGTTCTTTTCATTTTATGTGCTTCTTCATCTTGGTTATAACGCCCAACCAACGGTTGATCTCTACTTCATTGGTGTGGTCAATTCATTTGGTTCATTCTTAATTATAGCCTTGTGCTGGGTCCTAAAGACATGAAATACAGCTATTTCTGATTCACAGGGAGAATCACTTTCTTTATGGTTTCGCCATATGCCTGTTCCAATAATCAAGTCGAAGGAAATGTGTTTTGCCCGGAGAATTTTGCGGTACTTCCCTATTTTTTTATGATTCCACTTGCTTTAGAAGTGTCTTGCTTTATTAAATTTAACTTGTTCAGAATGATTTTTATGTTTTGTTCATTTGTCTTATAATTGTCTCTTTATTTTAACAGATTTTTTCGAATGGGCAATTATAAGCATTTTCTTTTAACTACTGCAGCTGAGGCATCCTTTCTACAGTATTGCATCCTTGAACCATATATCAGTGAGGTAATTATACATATCAGTTTCTGGCATTTTAGCAACTTGGATCTTTGTTAACTACAATGATCACTCTGAACAGCATTGCACGATTTATATACTCTCTGACTTGGTATTAAATCAATAGACTCCCTCCTTTTCAAAATGAGTGTCTCAGTTCTAAATAGCCAAAGTATTAATGAAAGAAAATAGTTGTAATCTTTCTAAATGTCTTTTACTCAGTCCTTTTTACTGAAAATGTTCTTCCTTTTCTCTTTTTTTTTTTTAATCTTTTTTTAAGGTGAGGGTCCTATCACACATTTCATAGTAAATGCTTCCACTTTTGAAAAGTGGGTGCTTATTGTGGGACATTCCAAATGGTATTCCGCTCCCCCCCCCCCCCCCCCTTCTCTTCCCCCTCTTTCTTTGGTGGGGAGGTCTGCCACTCAATTCTTCTTCTTTTTTTTGATAGGTAATAAGATCTTTATTAAATCTGGAAAAAAACTCCCAAGTGCATAAAGCATGCACTAGCAGGAGGGAGAAATACACAAGAAAAGGAAAACAAATTAATCAACAATAAGGGAGACAGCAAATTCTGGAAGAGAAGATGCTGTCGTAAATCCCCAAGATCTAGAACAATCATTTAGCCGACCCACAAAGGACTCTTGCATATGGATTAAGGACTGCTCCTTGTCTTCAAAGATGCGAGAGTTCCTCTCATGCCACAACGACCACATTAAGCAATGCGGAACAAGGTTCCAAATGTCCGAAGAATGTTTCCCAAGCCCATTAAACCAACCATATAATAAATCTATCACCTTGGCCGGAAGAACCCACTGAATTCCAAAGCCGGAAGACAAAACCCCATAAAGTAGAGGCCACCTCACAGTGGATAAGAATGTGGTCCACCGTCTCCCAACCCTTCTTGCACATACAACACCATGCAGCC
Source organism: Fagus sylvatica (assembly GCA_907173295.1). Taxonomy (NCBI): domain Eukaryota; kingdom Viridiplantae; phylum Streptophyta; class Magnoliopsida; order Fagales; family Fagaceae; genus Fagus; species Fagus sylvatica. The sequence continues at coordinate 7,583,654 of OU015770.1, read as the reverse complement.
AGCACATGCTCCCTCTTCATCAAATTATCACAGGTTAGGATCTTACCACAAGCCGCTGTCCAAAGGAAGAAAGAAATGCGCCGAGGAGCTTTGACACCCCATATAATTTTCCACGGAAATCTGGATCTGTTTGAGGCTTGAAGAGCCCCATAATAAGACCGAACATCAAACTGACCAGACTTTCGAAGGGGCCAGACCAGCTTATCATCAGTCTCTCTGCTCGGAAGAAATGGCTGAATGAATTCAAAGAAAGACAGCACCTCTGGCAGCTCCCAATCATTGAAATCCCGGACAAAAGAGATATTCCAAAAACTAGAGGCATCCAAATCAGATCTGGACAGAACAGACGTAACAGGCCAGACCAGCTTATCATCAGTCTGCCACTCAATTCTTCTTATTCTTATCTGGCTTCTTTCTTTCTTTTTTTCATAATTTTATTCATCTAAAGTTTCATAATTAATTCACTGATTACTTTTTGCTGATGGGGGATGTTAGAAGTTGCTTTCAAGTATCTCTTTGTGATGTACTTCCAGAATTATTTCTTCACATTCTTCAATATGAATATTGAGAATATTTTATTTCCTCTGTTGCTGGCCATAAAAGGTACGAGTACTGGCTCTGCAATATATAAATAATGGTGGCTACAAGCTTCACCCATATCCGCTGGCACACCTATCCAAACTCTTAATGATGAAGGTATGATTTCCAGTATATGGATTTTTCTGATATGCATTGTTTGAATCTATAAAACGTTGAGAGTTTTGAAAGCTTCATGTTGTTCTTTTAGGAATCAGATTTGGTATCACTTTGCGATGCTTGTGGTCTTGAAACGCGCACAGATGAAGTAGGAAATAAGTTGTTACCCACCAAGCAAACAACTTTCTGTTGTCCCAAGGGAGGGTCTCAGAGCTACGGCTCTCTGGATTTGGAACTATTCAACAGGTAATTTGAAGCGAATTTTTTTTTTGTTAGTTGGATGGAGCATGGGTTGGGAGGAGGTTGGAAGTGGTTTGTGTGATGCTTAAGCTGGATTTAAAAAAAATCACAGAACCATCTTTCTCCCCTTTGCCTAGCTATCAAGATACTACTTCAAGTACCGTGTTGTGTTCGATCTTTTATATCATCATTTATAGAGAATAAAATCTATGCCACTTAAGAGAACATAGAAAATTAGCAACCATTGCATATCTGAAATGTGCTTTGGTCCCTGTTTCTAATTGTCTATAGATTTACGCTTACATGTGTGCATGGGCAACAAAGAATTATGCAACTAGAAGGATTCAAGGCTAGGGAAATATTTTGGATTATTTAGAAGGATAATAAAATCAAATATTATGGGAATTTCTTTTCTTAGGATAACATAGGTGATTTCTTTTCTTAAACTGACAGATTTCTTTCTGACAGGAAATCTACCTTAATAGGACAGGAGTCGATTTGATAGGATTGATTCTTGGTGAGGTTTACTTTGGTTCTTGAAAATAGTTCATCTCGACTTATCAAACGGAAAAACTGGGTTTTTTAAGGTTCTTGTTTGTCATAAACAATGGTCTTCCATTCGATTCATAACGATCTTGGGTTCCCTTTCGTTGTTGGGTCTCGTTATTCTTGACGAGGTTCACATCACTGTTGGCACACGTTTGTGGTGTTGACATTTTGGAAACTAACATGCAAATGAACTCTAGTTCATTCTGACACTTTTCTCTCTTAATAATGGGATGGAGTAAGGTTATAGGTTCAAGATCCACTGAATGTGTAACTTACCAAAATGATATATATATTTTTAATATAGAAATAGAAAGTGAAACCTACTCAATAATATACAATATATCATGTAAATTGTTTTTTGTTATATATTAGTATATCAATACAATTTATGATAATAATGTTTTTTATTTTATTTTATTTTATGTTAATATTGATTTACATGTCTTTTTATTTTTTGAAAAATGTCTCACTAGTCACTACTACTACATAAGATTCATCTGCTGTTGTTATACTTTAGCTTGACCACCTTTACTTATCTTAAAAAATAAAAAACATTAAATGCAGGCAAACTGCAGTTTGAGGAAGTTAGAACGAATCATTTGCACACTGAAGAGTGGACAAATAAGCACCTGAAGACCCATTAACATGCACTTGTGGCTGCTGGGATGGTTTCTGTATATTAAGATGTCCTTTGAAAATGTATTATTAGATACTGTAATTTTATTACTGCTTTCGTTTAGAATTTAGATGTTTCTATCAACTTTACATCAAGAATCTCAACATGTTTTAGTCTAAGCAGTAATCGAGGGTAGAAATTGCCTATTCTAAAATGTTTTAGTAAAGCATAATTCATTAATTTGTATGGATGAGATTTTAGTGTCAGCACAATATAAGGAAAATGCTAAAGATGTTAAAAAATTGATTACATAAAGTTTACAAACTGACATGACAATAAATGTGATTAGTGAATTTTTAAACATAATAAACTAGGCTGAATTACTTTTTTTTTATTTTTATAATTGGTGATACATTAGTTTGTAAATGTTTTGTAATAAAATTTGTAGTGCCCTTTCAAAGAGTTGTGTCATACTTAGGCGTTGTCACAAAAACCTAAATTTTTTTAGTTTACAACAAGTGATGAAGGAAGATTTTTATCCAAGTTTTTCTCATAAGAACAAGACAATGCCACTAAGAGCATTCTCATCAGCCTCAGTATTTTTTTTGCCAATTTGGTTCTAAAAAACCCACTTTTGCTAGTTTAGTTAAAGCACCACTGTATCAGACTCCCTATTCTAACTTTACTATTCTATTTTTTAATATATTCTTATTATTTTATTTATTTTTTCACAACTTTCAAAATACCAACTTTTCTCATTTTTTTTCTATCCTCCTTCTATACACCCGTAGCATATTCCCCTCTTTTCTTTTTTCCTTTCCTTTTTTCTCCTCCACCCACGTATACTTCTCTCTCTTTTTCTTTTTTCTTTTTTTTTTCTCCTTTTTTTCCCCATCACCCACGTACCCCCTCCCACTTTTTCTACTCCCCTTCTCTTTCTTCTTTCTTTCTTTCTTTCTCCAGCGTCTCCCCCTCATTTTTTTTCTTCTTTCTTTCTCAGCGTCTCCCCCTTCAGCGTCTCCCCCTTCATTTTTTTTCTTCTTTCTTTCTCATCGTCTCCCCCTTTATTTTCTTTCTTTTTTTCTTTCTTTCTTAGCAGTGCTTGATTTTATTTTTTTTTTTGGTTTTGAGCCTCCATTGTTTTGAGCCTCCATTTTTCGTTTTGAGCCTCCATCTTTGCTGTTACTGCTACTTCACATGTATTTTTCTTTCTCATTTTTTTTTCTTTTTTCTTTTACTGCTCATCATTTTTTTTTTTTTTCTATTTGGGGTATTGAAGATTTACTGTGTCGTTGTTGTTGTTGTTGGTGTTTTCGTTATTATTGGCGCGGTAGACAGCTTGCAAGAGAGAGAAAGAAATGTTTTTTATTCCCCGAAGGATGAACAGTAGCTCCTTAAGTTGGACGAGCTACTGTTCATCAACCACGGGTTTTCAATGGTATAGGGAGGTTGATGTTTGAGAGTTTTGCTGCCTCCTCCCCATTTTTTGCTGTTTTCGCCCAAATACTGAGGCTGATGAGAATGCTCTAAGTCACAAAGCGGATTATTTATGACCTAACCAAGCTTAACTAACTTCAAGTGTTCATGTTCTTTGGAATCTAACTATAAGAGCAAAAATGATGGAACCAGTATTTATGTATATCATAATGTATTAAAAGGTAACAACCAATCCACGGATTAGTGATTTGACGTTGGATCTGCAATATGCCCCTGTAGCAGTAGCAAGTAAAGATATATAAAATTTATCAAGAAACAAACTATAATATATATAGATTATGCGATTTTAAGGAAAAACAATAAATAAAATGTAAATAGTTAAAAAAAAAAAAAAAAAAAAAAAAAAAAAAAAAAACAAAACCTTAAGGGATAGCTCAACTAGTCCGACCTTGGGTGTCATCTCCAATGGTCACTAATTCGAGTTCTCTCAGGACCACTTATTTAGGGCAAAGCCTTACGCCTATCGTGGTACACGTGCTAGTAAGGTGTTGCGTGTTCCTCTGGGATTAGTTGAGATGTGTATGTCCACGAAATGCTAACCCGGACATCAAAAAGTTATCAAAAAATAAAGAAAGAGAAAAAGGGGAAGGCTTTGTCTTCCTAGCCAAGCAAGAACAAAACAAACAACATGAATAGCTTGAGGCCCAAATCAACGTCACAACCAAAAACCGTTACCATTTTCAGTTGACATTATTTTGGGTCCAAAACAAACCACACAATTTCCTTGATCTTGTGATATGCAATCGATATAAACTTGATTTTGTTCCATTAGCAGTCAAATTGGGGTAAATTTCAAGCTCTTAAGAATGATGATATGTTTATTCCGATAGGACGGTTGGATTTTGGGTCAAACTTGATCAAGTATTGGTAAAGTTGGTAAAAATAGATTGAGTTATGAATTCATGAATCCAATATCCTATTTAGTGGGAGCCAAGCGTGGGTTGGCCTTTGAGTTAAAGAGAAAAACTTTTCTACCCTATTTTTTGTTGTGATATTTGGAATTTGATTAGTGTATAAACATTAAGGGTTATTTCTTCTTCTTGGAAATCAAAAAAGGTTACCCTCTTGGTATATATTCTATCAAAAGACATCTAAAAACAAAAAAAAAAAAAAAAAAAAAAAAAAAAAAAAAAAAAAAAAAAAAAAAAAATCTATCAAAAGACACAAGTTTAGGGAAATACTGTACTATATCACATTTCCATTGCTTAAGAATTAAATCAATGCATTAATTTACTCCCATCCGAAGTCATGCATTTTAACAATTTATTTCATTGGCTTCAAATTAAATCTCTCGCTATAATTTGTAACATCCATTTTTTCAATAAGTTTTCTACTCTGTAAACACATGTTTTTTTAGTAGTAATTTACGCATATAACTGTGATCAAATATGTTGTCTATAAATAAATAAGTTGTAGGATTATTAACTCTATATTAAAACATGAATGCTTAGATGTTTTCAAACAAATATATTTTTTCAAAACTTTTTAAATGGATTCTTTGGTCTAAACCTAATACATTGTTACTATTGGATCATGTGCTTTGATCTAATATATATGGAAAGTTAGAGACAGAAAACAAATTTATTAAAGTTTAGGGACAAAAACGAACTTCATGTAACTTTTAGGGACGAAAATAATATTTTAACCTTAAATTAATTTATTAAATTTAAAATTATAGGATTTAAAATAGAATCTTTCTTCACATGAAAATAACGAGAAAAAGGAAAATTAATATTGTGGTATAGTTTGATTGAAATCCGAACCCACCTATTCTTAAATCTTTTTATTGATTCCTCTTTTCATTTCTTATAGAAAAAGTACTAGTCGTAAGAGGAAAATTATTTAGTAGTGGGACACACCATTCATATGAGAGAGAGGACTACGCATTTATTTGTAGTCCTGAAATACTGAATAATCATTCGTCATAAGATTCAGTGTCGACCAATCATAATTTTTTATGGCTGATATCAATGATTGTGACCAAATCATAATCTAAGTTGAAACAAAAAATGAATTCCATAAAACCATAAAGTTACTATGACGTAAGGTCACGTAAATTACCATTTAATTTAACAAAGTTATTGTCATGTATTACCCTCTTAATGCTTGCCAAAAGTGATTAAACTTAGAAAATTAAAAGGTAAGAAATAGGTTAACATGTGACGTGGCAAAGCCTACTATAAGAATGGATGTAAGACATAAAATTTTGTTAGACATAAACAGCTTCTATTATGAAAAAAAAAAAAAAAATTAAAAAAAAAAGGAGGTTAAAAGATTCTCCAAAAAATGTGATATATAGAACCACAACAAGATTACGTCAAACAAATGCTAGCTATCGACCTTGAACCATTGTAACAGTAACATTGTTAATAGAGCATATGTTTTGGCTGCATTGGGAGGACTTTGCTTTTAAGGCAATCTGCCTTTCAGTAAATGCTGGCTGCTTTGGAGGAGGAAGATCAATAATCTCACTTTTAAGCATAGAAATAACAATAGACACAGTGGGCCTATCTGTCACAAATTCTTGCACACACAAGAGGCCGACATGTATGCATCTCAAAATTTCCGTTTCAAAGCATGGTTCAGATATTATTGGATCTATTAATGCTAAAATATTGTCTGCATTCCACAATTTCCATGCCTGGAAAAAAAAAAAAAAAAATGATTGAAATTCATAGCATCAATATTAAAACATATAAGAAACTAGCATCGAAGGTTTTCAAAATAAGGTAATGAAATAAGGATGACTTACAAATCCTAAGAGGCTTAGAGACTGCTCATCATTATAAAAGCTAGTGTTTCTTCTTCCACTAATTATCTCTAGTAACAACACTCCAAAGCTGAAGATGTCTGATTTCTCTGAAAATCGCCCTTCCATTGCATATTCAGGTGACATAGCCACTAATTTCAATAACAAAACACGTCAAAATCTTGTCATGTCAAATATCAGTGTTAGTATCTAAGTAAATTAGGCAAAACGAAAGGTACTCACTAAGTTCCGACGACCCTATTAGTAGTGGCTTGGTCCTCATTACTTCCAAAAATCCTGGCCATACCAAAATCTGATATTTTTGGATTTAGCTCTTTATCCACCAAGATATTAGTTGCCTTTAGATCTCTATGAATAATCTTTAATCAAGAATCCTTATGAAGGTAGAGCAGACCTCGACAAACTCCTCTAATAATGTTGAAACGTGTTCTCCAATCTAACAATTTTTGTTTGTGTGGACCTTATGAATTTAAACAAAAAGAAACAAGAGAGAAACTCAAAAGGTGAATAAAAGGTTTGAAAAAGAAAATTATGAGATGAAGTCATAAGAAAATTGGAAAGATTTGTTTCAAGTAATTTATCACAACAAAAAATATTGTTAACTTGTCTCATAATACACTGACAATTTTCCTATACAAAAAATTTAACAATGTAACGTATTTGTACTATAAGAAAGGGCATCAAAATTAACCAACCGAAAAGGAATGCATCCAGACTTTTGTTTGGCATGTATTCATGGATCAACATCTTTTCTTCTCCTTCAACACAGCAACCGAGGAGCCTAACAAGATTCCGATGTTGCAGTTTACAAATTACCTCCACCTCATTCATAAATTCTTCTAACCCTTGTCCAGAAGCTCTCGAAAGTCTTTTTACTGCGATTTCTTGTCCATCTGACAATTTTCCCTATAAAAAAATTCAAATCATTAACTGGGTATTCAAATTATTAGGCAAGAAATCTCTAGTGGAGCAACCATTACCCTGTATACAGGACCAAATCCACCCTGCCCAAGCTTATTAGATATGTGGAAGTTGTTCGTTCCAATTGCCTGCTTCTCAAAATTGAATAGTGGCAGCTCTTGGACTTTAACTTGGTTCAGGTTGTCACTAGAAAATTTTTTATGTGCTTCCCCTCGGTTGAACAATAAGATCCCATTTTCTTTCTTCTTCCTTTTTGATTTCCACTATAGTAGTGAGTAATGCAATATACATCAACATTTCCAAGTCACTTGAGCTAATTTAAGTGGGAATATTACCTTTTTGTTTTGCCATCCACCTCCATAATAAGTAAGTGCAGATGGAAATTAAAATTGTTCCTATGATCACTGTGATTGTGACAATTTTTTTCACATCTCCCACTTTATCTGTAAATCAAAAAGAGTATAAACATTCTGTGGATTACAGCTTCCAAATGCCCTACACTTACCATAAACATTGCACTCATTTTGCAAAGCTGACCATCTGACCTCCCAATCCTCCTTCCCTTCATCCCAATATGTTTGATTTATATTTCCTTGCACATTCAAGACAAAATTTTTAAGGAGAGACAGGTTCGAATAAGTTAAAGTTAGATAAGATGTTCCTTCTTCATCATCTACAAGACTAAATCCGTAATTAAATACAGAATTAATTGCATTTTGTACTCCAACAAAGATCCGACCGTTCCATGGACCACTGCGCCAATATGGGCTACCATCTTTCCAATGAATATTTCCGGAGGAATGACAGGATGAATTCCAGCAGAGAAGCTTCCAATGGATGGATCAGAAGGGCTTTTCTAGGATGTCAACTGCATTTTCTTACCTGTTCTTACATTAGTACTAATTTTCATCTTAGGCAAGCATGTATTAGTAGGATTTTGGAAACTCTCCCATATCTTTCTCCCTGTAGAGTTTTCTTGCAAGACAAGGTTCCCCGTGTCTAAAAGCCGTGCACTTGAATTGTCAACAGAATTTGTAACATTCGATGACCAAAGAATCTCCTTTTGTCCATCTAATACTACAAGATTGCCATCTTCGGATATAGTTAGAATCCCAGAGGAACTCTTGAGGGGCTTGTTTCTGTTAGCAACCCATATGACAGTGGACACAGAAATGTGACCATACCATATACCAACGTAGCGATTGGTAGAATTTGCAGGGCTAAAGAATCCCAATTTGAAGTCACTACCTTTGGAGACTAAGGTTTTAGAGTCTTTGATGAAGGTAGTGGCTGTGATGGTGTCTTTGGCCAAGCCAAATTTTAAACAAAAGCAACATAGCAAGACTAGAAGAGCTGACATGCTTGTATTTCGAACAAGTCCCATAACTTGTTCAATGCTTCTTGTTTATGAGAATGAAGATTTGGATGCCAGGTAATTCATTGCTCATATGTTTCTGTCAAGAGCTGAATGTTTAGGCGAATAAATGTAATATTTTTCTGTTTATTCTCTGAAACGATTGGCGCCACTAAATGTAATAAATGCAAAATGTTTTCAGATGAAAATGATTTTAGGGAAAATGATTTTGTTTTTGTGTTTGGTTGCATTCCAGAAAATATTTTGCAGTGTTGTGCGAAAGATAGAGCAGAAGGGGCGGGGGGTGAGGCGTGCGTTTTTGGAAAATGGTTTACAAAAAAATTGGGCGTAAACCATTTTTCAAATTTTAACGAAGGATTTTCCGGTCAACAGAAATTATTTTCTGTTTGACCATCATTTTACAGTGAAATAAACACCTGTAAATCTGAAAATATTTTTTGGAAAATATTTTATAGCGAAACAAACGAAGCCTTAAAAAATTAATTTGTTTGGGGAAAATACTTATGTCCACTTACAGTAAGAAGGTCCTGTGGTATGTGATTTATGATAAAATGCATATCATTTGATAAAGAAAATGTAAAAAAAAAAGATTTAATCATAAATGACATGAATTTTATCACAAATGAGAATCCTTTTACCTCAAATCACACCCGATGGAACGATCTCCTGGGGGGACAGCCCCTTTTGTTTGGGCATAAAATGTTCTCCCAAAAATGTTTTCTGAATTTTTGGATATTTGTCCTAGTTGAAAATACTTGTCTGATTTCAGTTTGACAACAAAAAGAATTTAAGCTCCTTTAGAGGCATAAAACAATTTCCCCCAAGGCTCTCCAACAGTACCAAAAATAAAAAATTATAAAACCAAAATCAGTAGTAAGGTGATATATTTTTTTTAGAATAAATTCAAAAAGGATGTCATGTAAGAACCCATATTTATACCTTCCAATACAAAGCTGACATGTCAGACTATTACAGATGAAAGCATAACTCGTACCACACCTGATAAAAATCTATTAAATTCTATTCAACAAAGCAATATTAAAAATAAAATAAAAAATGTCAATGATGCTCCCCAAGTTTTTTTTTTTTTCTCTCTCTTGTTAGCCAACCACCATGATTGACCATTTCTCTCATTTGCTGCAAATCCCTTTCGCTCTTTGGTCATGGGGATTTTAGGTGAGCAACAGCCATTCGGTCAAAATTTTTGAAGTAGAATGTGTTTGATATAAAGTCAAACTTATTCAAAGCTTTGTTACAAACCTTGAATTTAGAATTGCTAATCTAACTTCGAACTTCAAAAGGGTGTGCTTGGTCTGAATTATGTCTTAATGATAAATGACTTTTTTTTCGTATGGCACCAAACAAAGTATGAAGGATGAAGTAGAATTGTAGATCCAACAAGATGAATACATAAATATTTTGCATTAAATGTTACAAAGTACAAGTACAATAAGAACAACTAATGAACATACTTGAATACACTTGAAGAGCACACTTTGAACACAATTGAAGAACACACTTTGAACACACTTAAAACACATTTTAGATCACAATGGATCTCTTGCATATGAGTTGTGGAAGTTGAGTTATAGAGAGAGTCTTTGAAGAATGAATCTTCTTATTAATAGTCAAAAGCATGGTTATTTCTATCAAATAACTACTTTTGGTGGTTTATTTTTAGGAAAATAACTACTCTCAATAATTTGGAGATCATGACACATGATATCCACATCATGAAAGTTATTAGTGGTTACACTTTACCATTAACTTCCTCCATGAAAATATAAATAATAACACATGTAAATGGAAATTACAAAAATTTTATTTATATATAAATTACACATATAATATGACTACCAATTTAATATATTATGGTGGTCAATATTATATATATAACACTATATAATAAAATTATTTTTATGTGTAAACAGAATGTTGAAAGCAAAAGTTATGGTAAAGGAATTGACGACTCCGGTAGCTCCTTTGCTCCGGCGCGGTGGTCTAGGCGTAGACCTGAACCATCTAATTTGGTTTCACTCCGACAACAACACCAATAAATCTCACTTCTTCTAGAATTCCTCTCCCTATTTCTCTTTTGTCTGTACATTAAAAGAATGAAAATTGAAACATGAAAACATTGAAAAATCAAATCTTGGCTTTTTGGAGCTTGAAGTGGAGCATGAAGACGTTTGTTGTGGGTCTGGTGGTTTAGCTCATTTAGGTAGCTTTGGGTCTGATTTTAATGGGTTCTTTTTGGAGTGGGTGTCAAATTTGAATGGTGATTTTTTTTTTTTTTTGGGATTTTGGCAAGGGGATCATGATGGGTTTAGATCTAGACCAAGACCACTATGCCCACGGTGACTCCGGCGCTTTTTCTAGAATCCGGCGTGTTGGAGGAGTCTCTACTGCTGACTTTGCAAATTGAGCCATTCCGGTTTAAGCAATATACAACATTTTTCTTTTTCTTTTTTTTATTAATATTTGGAATGTTTTGGAAGTCTTATGATCATGTGTGTTAGAGCATTCCCAGCCGGTTTTGCACCCGTTCTCTATTTTACATCTTCAAAAAGCCACTTTTCTATTTTAACTATCCACTTTTACAAAACACCCTACATCCCATTCTCTATTTTACAAAAACAACTTATTAAAATAATCTTAAACTCATTTTACCCATGAACCACCATCACCAACAGCACACACCCACACCTGCCGTGAACCACCATCACCGCTGCGAACCACCATCACCGCTGCGAACCACCATCACCACCATCACCAACAGATCCGGAAACAATCTCACAGTACCACCATGAACCCAAATCCGGAAACAATCTCACTGCCACAGAGCAGATCGGCACAACTAAGGTGGTCTGAGAACACAAACCCACCCAGCAACACAAACACAAACCCCATGCCACACAACCTCACCCACACAACCCATTTCATACAAACCCCACGCCGGCAACACACCTCACCCACCCACAGATCTCCATTTCATACCCAGAAATCAAAAAAAAAAAAACCAAACAACCAACCCACAAGAGCTTCGATCGGTGGGCCATCGCAGACGTCGCTCTGCGCCAGCAACCCACGACCCCCAAAACCCATGGCCACCAAATCCCATGGCCACCGAACCCCGAAACCCATTGCCCCCGAACAACCACCAACCCACAACCACCTCCACAAATTGGGCTGCCGCCGATCAGAAAGAGCCGTTGACTTGAGATTGAGAGAGAGAGAGAGAGAGCAAAGCAGAGAGAAACAGAAAGAAAAAAGAAGACAAAGAAAAGAGAAGAGAGAGAAGACCGAATAAAACATAATAAAAATTTTATACAAGTTGCTACAGTAACATGTATTATTATATGCTATTGTAGCAATGTGTAAATGCAGGAGTTAATATACAGGGCTGGCAAGGAGTGAGTTTTTGTGATTTTTTAGCTACAGTAGCGTTTAATTTAACAAAAAATGCATTTTAAGGGCCCGGTTGAGAATGTGCTTATATTCTATTGTTTTGTTTGAGAAAATCTGATGTGGTATCTCTTTATTAGAGGATGTAAATATAGGATTTTACACATCATCATTATTGAATTTATTGATTTTTACCAAAAATCACTTCTCTTTCCTTGTTAGAACAAAAATCATGGATTCATGGCAAATTGATTTGATTAGTCAGTTGCAAGTTGTGGACACCATCTCATGTGGATTTTTTTTTTTTTTTTTTTTTTTTTTTCTAATGTGGATTTGAAATTACTTCTATCTTTTTTCTTTTTTTTTTTGGCTAACGTGGATTTGAAATTACTTCTATCTAGTCTTTTTCATGACTCATGAAGAAATTAAAAGGTTGAAATACGGCCCAGGTACAGTTGATCATGGAAATCACTGATCAAAGTCACCTTAAAAGAAAGCCAAGTTGGACCATTGTAATGCCCAGGCCCAGCATTTTGACTGCAACGACAGGAATGGACCCAATAAAGGAATCTTAGAGACTGTTCTTCCATCTGGAAGATCATAGTCGGTGGTTTACTTTTTTTTTTTTTTTTTCTTTTTGTCTTGTTGACTGGAAAGCCGTACAAGTAAATGGGCTTATCTTGACGTGGTTCGAGTCCCTAGAGGAATCATAGTTTTTTTTTTTTCTTTTAATTTTTAATTTTTGCAGTTTTAGTTGCTTAAAAACAACTCTTTGTAACTTCATTTTTTTGTTAGGTATAATTAAAATTTTGTCAATTTTAAACAAATAAATTTTCAGCAAAAGCTAATACTAACACATACTATGTTTTAAGCAGAGCTAAGCTAAACTGCAGGTTGTGTTTTTAAAGGCTTGATGAACGGCAAATTCTATTATGTAAACTACATGTCGTGTCTCTAAAGACAAGATGAACGACAAGTCATACTGGGTTGCTTACTTTTTTATCTGGGTGTTGTATTGTCGTGTCTCTTAGTTTTTTTTTTTTTAACTATTAAAATGAATAAAAAAGAAATAGACCCCAAAAACGGCTCTAAATAAGGCCAAAATGAGAAGTGGCATTAATATCTCCATTTATTTCTATATTTATTTCAATAATCGATAAGAAAAAATTATATATCCTTCCGTGTTTTGTTTATAGATCAATAAATCGGTTCTAGCCAACACAGATCAATGACTAAAATGTGGGTTCAGTACCTCCAAAAAAATTAATTTATATTACTTCTACCAATGCTTTTGAAAATTAATTCAGTTTAATCAATATTTAGAAAAGTTAATAAATACTTCTGAAAGTGTGAATATATAACCACAACATGATTAATCAAGAAAAGATTCAGGCTATCAACCTTGAACAATTGTAAGAGTAACATTGTTAACCGAGCATGTTCTTTGTTTGCTTTGAGAGCACAACATGATTCTTAAAAAAGATGTGAATATAGAACCACAACATGATTATGTTAGGAACAAATGGTAGCTATCGACCTTGAACCATTGTAATGGTAACATTGTTAATAGAGCTTATGCTTTGGCTGCATTGAGAGGACTTTGTTTTTAAGGCAATCTGCCTTTCAATAAATGCTGGCTGCTTTGGAGGAGGAAGATCAATAATCTCACTTTTAAGCATAGAAATAACAATAGGTACAGTGGGCCTATCTGTCACAAATTCTTGCACACACAACAGCCCGACATGTATGCATCTCAAAATCTCCATTTCAAAGCCTGACTCAGATATCATTGGGTCTATTAATTCTACAATGTTGTCTGCATTCCACAATTTCCATGCCTGGAAACCACAAAACAAGATTGAAATTCGTAGTATCAATATTAAAACATATCAGAAACTAGCATGAGAGGTTTTCAAAAATAAGGCAATGAAATAAGGATGGCTTACAAGTCCTAAAAGACTGGGGGACTTCTCATCATCGTAAAACCTTGAGTTTCTTCTTCCACTAAGTATCTCTAGTAACAACACGCCAAAGCTGAAGACATCCGATTTCTCAGAAAATTGTCCTTCCATTGCATATTCAGGTGACATATAGCCACTATGTTTCAACAACAAAACACATCCAAAACTTGTCATCTCAAATATCAATATTAGTATCAAATTGAATTGGGCAAAACCAAAGGTACTCACTAAGTTCCGACGACCCTGTTAGTATTGGCCTGGTCTTCATTACTTCCAAATATTCTAGCCATACCAAAATCTGATATTTTTGGATTTAGCTCTTTATCCAACAAGATGTTACTTGCCTTTAGATCTCTATGAATAATCCTTAATCTAGAATCCCTGTGTAGGTAGAGTAGGCCTCTCCCAATTCCTTCAATAATATTGAAACGTGTTCTCCAATCTAACAATTTTTGTTTGTGTAGATCTAATGAATTTAAACAAAAAGAAATAAGAGAGAAACTCATAAGGTGAATTGGAAAAGTCAATTTCAAGTAAGTATCACAACAAAGAATGTTGTTCCAGTACAACAACAAAGAATATTGTTTCATTGTCTTATAATTCACTAACAAAATTTTTATGCAGAAAACTTAACTATGTAATGTATTTGTATTATAAGAAAGGGCATCAAAATTAACTAACCGAAAAGGAATGCATCTAGACTTTTGTTTGGCATGTATTCATAGATCAACATCTTTTCTTCTCCTTCAACACAGCAACCGAGGAGCCTAACAAGATTCCGATGTTGCAGTTTAGAAATTACCTCCACCTCATTCATAAATTCTTCTAACCCTTGTCCAGAAGCTCTCGAAAGTCTTTTTACTGCAATTTCTTGTCCATCTGAGAATTTTCCCTATAAACAAACTTCAAATCATTAACTAGTTATTGAAATTATTAGGCAAGAAACCTCTAGAAGAGCCACCATTACCCTGTATACGGGACCAAATCCACCCTGCCCAAGCTTGTTAGATAGATGGAAGTTGTTGGTTGCAGTTGCCAGCTTCTCAAAATTGAATAGAGGTACCTCTTGGACTTTAACTTGGTTCAGGCTGTCACTAGAAAATTTTTTATGTGCTTCCCCTCGGTTGAACAATAAGATCCCATTTTCTTTCTTCTTCCTTTCTGATTTCCACTATAGTAGTGAGTAATGCAATATACATCAACATTTCCAAGTCACTTGAGCTAATTTAAGTGGGAATATTACCTTTTTGTTTTGCCATCCACCTCCATAATAAGTAAGTGCAGATGGAAATTAAAATTGTTCCTATGATCACTGTGATTGTGACAATTTTTTTCACATCTCCCACTTTATCTGTAAATCAGAAAAAAATAAATTATAACACTACTTTGAACAAAACAAACTGCCAAACGACTTTTTTATTCCTCTTTATTTATTTATTTATTTATTTTTTTCCCTTTGGGTGGAGGTTGTTAAATAATTAGTCTTTGTATTTCCTTAGCTTGGGGAGCTGGGGGCTAAGCTAACAACTGGAGTCTGGATCAGTAGTGCATGATTTGAAGCATAATATAATTTTTGACAGATGATAAAACAACTCACCAAGTTCTGAATAGGCAACACGAATGTAAAGATCAGATCCGCTGATGGAGAATTTCTGTGTGTCAATTAAGCTTCTATTCCATGACATACAACCAATGCCAGTTTCATAAGCATAAGCTATACAAGAACAACTCTCTAAACACTGCTGACTGCATTCGTGAAGATCAAGAGCAGATGACGAATCTGCAAAGTCTGGCACTTTCATCATATTCAGTTTCAAAAACCCATCCATTTTGCCGGCATCACTGCTGGTGTTCACCCTCTCACACTGCAATGGTGTCCTCCTCACACATCCACTAGTCCAATTTCCTCTGTTCCATTCTTCTGTGTTCTTTGGCTCAAACCCCCTTAAACAGCTGCAAATTATTGAACTCTGTGAATTACAGCTTCCAAATCCAAATGCCCCACACTTACCATATATATCGCACTCAGTCTGCAAAGATGACCACATGACCTTCCAATCCTCCTTCCCTTCATCCCAAGATGATAGCGTCATATTTCCTTGATCATTCAGGAAAAAGTGTGTCAATTCTTGGTCACAAAAGAAAAAGTAAAATAAAAAGAGGTTTTCACCAAATACCTATCATCGTAAGAGAGAGAGAGAGCTTTTTAGATCTAAGTTTGAATCAAAGAAAGAATGAGAGAAAGAGAGGAATCTGTTTTGAGAGTAATAGATTGAGATTGAGGGGAAAAGATCAATGCGTTTTCAATTAAAAGAGAAATAACTTGTTTAGCCGGTAATAGGTATCAATTTTAATAGGAATGAACGCTCACGATTAAAACACTTAAAATGAATGGTTAATATTTTAAGTGGGTATGGTACCCACACAAAAACTGTGGGTACCGTAGAATGATCCTGTCACTTTATATCTATTTCCTTAAATTAAACAAAAAGGGATATAATTGCTAATTTATATGATTCTTAATTTCTTATTATTTCTTCTAATTTCTATTTTAATTTTAAAACATCTAAATAAGAGAAGTGGATAATCATCCTCCTCTTTCCTTTCTTTTTTCCTTGTATTCTCAATTCTCCTCTCCTTTAAACTTCGAAACAGATAGTTTAGTTTTAGTCAGGTTAAATATAACGGAGGATATATTAATCTTAATCCTTGTTTTATCACTCGGCATCTTATCGTTTTTGCTTCACACTCGATTGGGCATCTTATCTTTCCATTATTTATTTCATGTCAAGCTAACTTTCATTTCATACTTTCCCACCACATGCATGGAATTTAACTATGCCAAAAGGCTAAGAAATGGACCACGATTTTAATTTCTTTCACCTCCAATTAGCAGGCCAGTTCTTGGTCAATAAAAATGAAACAAAGACTTTTTTCTTTTACTAAGTCAGGAAGTTCATTGATAAATAAACGTGAGGCATAGTAAAACAAAAAGGAAATTCTTATAACAAAACAATAATGTTAGACATAAATCACATAATAAAAGTAAAAATTGCAATAGATTGGTTTAGAAATAACCTATTACGTGACAGCTTATAAAACCATCCACATATATTATTTAAAGAAGTCACATGACTCATTAAATAGGTTATCTGACTAAAATAAACGTGGATGATTCTTATTAATTGACATGTAA
The DNA here is from genome assembly GCA_907173295.1 of Fagus sylvatica. NCBI lineage: Eukaryota > Viridiplantae > Streptophyta > Magnoliopsida > Fagales > Fagaceae > Fagus > Fagus sylvatica. The sequence goes on along the minus strand of OU015770.1, from coordinate 7,566,428 downwards.
TAGGTTATAACATGCTGATTATAAACTGGTTTATAACTAAATTCTGTACTTATTTTTAATAATTAAGTTCTTAATCTCAAAACTCTCTTTGTCTCAAAACTTGCCCTTTTTTTAAAACCGCAAATTGCGGACAAAGACTCTTTAGTAAAGTATAAAATGGTTGAGATGACGTGGTTAGTGTAACATCCTTTTTATATTCACATAATTTAATTATACATTAATTATAATTTATTATTTTATTATATACTAATCATAATTTTCACGTAAAACTTATATGATCTCTTAAATAAATTTAAGGGTAAACTATACTGTTGCTTCCTAACGTTTACCTAAGTTGCGCGTTTGGTCTCTAATGTTTTAAAACGATACACTATTGGTCCTTTCATTAGTTTCCGTTAACTTGGTGTATACGTGGCTAACGGAATTATGAGGTGTACAATTTTTAATTGATATGTAATTGTTTTTTAATGACAATTAGGATATGACATGGCATACCCATTTAAAAACAATCCAACCCAAAAAAAATTAACCCAATCCAAATAAATAAAAAAAACCCACCCGAATTAAAATTAACCCACCCCACCCAAATCAAATTAACCCTAAAATTAAATTCTAATTCTTTGCCTCTCTGTAACAAACCACTGTACAGTGTTATCTCCCTTCTCAGCCTCTCGTCTCACTCTATCTTCTTTCTCTCTTGTCTCTCTCTCTATCTTCTTTCTCAGGGGACCCAAAGCAATTAAAAAAGGACAAAAGAGAGAAAAAGATGGATCATGCTAGTGAATTTGGGGCTTAAGCTTTGAAACGTTAAGACCATTTTATTAAGACCATTTTTGCTCATTTTAAACGTTAGAAACCAAACGCATAACTTGGGTAAACGTTAGGGATTAACAGTGTAGTTTATCCTAAATTTAAACTTCTAACAAATAAATTTATACTGGTAATTCAAAAAACAATCACTGGTACATTATTTACAATATTAAAAAATAACTCAACTAACAACAACAAAATTAATTCAAATATCAATAAAGTTACTCTGTTGTTTTTTAGTTTCAAAGTTTTGTATTAAAGAGACAAAAACATTTGTATACCACAAAGAAAATTAAGAACTAATAAATTATGTGGACAATAATATATAGTGGCTAGTGCATTTAATTAATTATTAATTCATAGTTTAATAGCTTAGTAAATTCATAATGAGACTAATAATTTTTTTTTTTTGAATGACGGGACTAACAAGGGTAAAATTTAAGTATAGTTTCTTATGTTAAGTACATTATGTTCCTAATTGAATTCAAACACATTGAAATTAAATATTCTTGGAAAAGATAACATTGTTTGTGTTTTATTGGTTAATACAACCCTGTGTTTGAATTCAATTGAGAAATTTAATATGTCTAACCTAAGGAACTGTACCTAAGTTTTACCTAGACTAATAAATTTAGAATTAATGATTGTTAATAAATTGGATCATTATTTTTAAACTTAATAGCTTAAAACTTTAATATATCTATACTATAATGTAAAACTGAAACTTTTTGACTTTTGGTTGACCTCATAATATTGCGCCACATAAGCTTTTGAATTCTCACAATTTTACACCTCATTATTTTAATATATATATATATTTTAATTGAATTTAAATTTTATTCTATAATTAAACATCTCATTAGAATCTTGAGATATTATATTTTCTTTAATAGAAATAATATATTATTCCATATATATAAACACAATCATAATAAATGCCTAATACTATAATATATTTTATATATAAACACAATAATAATAAATGTCTTTTAATAATTATCAATTTTCATATTTAGATAAAATATAAAAGACAATAAAAATCATAGTTAGACCAATAATTTTTTAGATTTAATTTTAATTTCAATAATTTTTAGATTTAATTTTAATTCATTTTCTGTGCACCGCACGATTTGCGACTAGTATATATATATATATATATATATATATATCTTTTTGTCTTTCATTTCTAGATTTTTCATTTTCTTGTTTTCTTTTTAGTTAGCAATATCCTACAGCTACAGACTACTGCAACAAGTGTACTGTAGGATAGGACTTAGGTGGGGCTATAATCCTCTACTCCCTCCCAACTGTAACAGCCTTCCACAGTTCCATGCTATGGCAGTTTATCCAACACCAACTCCAACGGACCCCATCCCCATAGACGTGTTGTGGCACGAGGGGATGCTGAACCACGACAACGGCAGTGGCGTATTCGACTCCGGCGTCGATCCTGGGTTTCTTGACGTGTTAGAGAAGCACCCTGAGAACCCAGACAGGCTCAAGAACATGCTTTCCATACTCAGACGAGGTCCCATCTCTTGGCACTCTGGCACACCTGCTCTCGTCCCTCAATTGCTCTCCTTCCATACTCAAGGTAAGCAAGCCTCTTTGCCTACTCACATTGTATCAATTTGGTTTCAGTTTCTTTAATTGTTATTAAGATAATGTGCCCCGAAACTGAATCTGGGTCGGTTTTAGTTTTTGGATTTGTGTCCCAGAATAGTAAAAGGTTAAAGCTTGATGATGATTTTGAATGTTGATTCCCCTGAAGTGAAGCATGATTTCCAGGGGTTTTTTAGTTAGAATTCTATTGTGTGCATTGAAGTTTAAAATTTTATAATGTATTGGACTTTTAGCAGCTGCTGGATTAGTACTTAGTACCAATTTGCTTTGCTTTCCCTGTAATTTGTAGCAAATCAAATAATGTGTGGAAGAAAATATTGGGGGAGGGATTAATTTGAATGTAAAAGTCTGTGTAAGTTATTTCATTATAAAGAATGCTGGACACGAGTTACATCAGAGTCTGATACGATTTCAAGTTTGTTGATTTCCCAGAATACATAAATGAACTAATTGAAGTAGATAGAAATGGAGGAAAGATGCTTTGTGCTGGAACTTTCTTGAACCCTGGATCATGGGATGCTGCGCTTCTTGCGGCTGGTACTACGCTATCAGCAATGAAGCATATACTTGATGCGTGTGGCAAAATTGCTTATGCATTGGTTAGGCCTCCGGGTCACCATGCTCAGCCTACTCAAGCTGATGGGTACTGCTTCCTTAACAATGCGGGTCTTGCTGTTCAGTTGGCTTTGGACTCTGGGTGTCAAAAGGTTGTGGTTATTGACATTGATGTTCATTATGGCAATGGAACAGCAGAGGGGTTCTATAGGTCAAATAAAGTTCTTACCATCTCCCTTCATATGAATCATGGGTCTTGGGGTCCATCTCATCCGCAGAATGGATCTGTTGATGAACTTGGTGAAGGAGAAGGGTTTGGGTATAATATGAATATACCTCTACCAAATGGCACTGGTGACAAGGGATATGTGTATGCCATGACTGAGTTGGTCCTTCCAGCCATTGAAAAGTTTGGGCCTGATATGATAGTTTTGGTTGTTGGCCAAGATTCAAGTGCTGTAAGTTCTCTCTTTCTCTCTGTTTCTCTCTCTAAATTCCCAATCAAAATATTTATTAAAGTATGTTCAGAATTTTGTCTGCTCATATTTTAATTGAGATTTTGCATAAGACCTATATATGACTGGAGTATTCAGAAAACATGAACCATGGGTTTTTATGGAGTTAGACTGTTGAAAAGGGAGAATGAAGTGCTAAAGTGACTAGGAGTCTAGGATACAGCCATACAGGGAATTGAATATGTCTGATGGTTTGATGGCAATATTTAAAGAATGAAATTAGGACTTTGGACTATCTCTACAGTTAAGCTTCAGTCCCCAATGTTTCTATTTCTATGCGGTGGAATTCAGTCTTCAGATGTCTTCTCATGAAGACTGTTGATGTTGAGTCAAATAAATATTATTCATTATTACTTTTGTTCAGCACAAATTATACCCAGTTTCTCGCTTATTGACTTTGCTTACATTCCTTTGAGCACTTCAATTTACTTCAAAGAGCCTTCTCCAATAGGGGAAAAGCCTTCGATTTCCGTCAAATATGAATTGGCCTCCCCTGGATCTTCCACCATCCAAGCTCCTTTTCCTCCCTATGCTATGCTTTCCCAGCCAAGGCCTACCATGCTTCACGCCTACAGCATTTTCGCTAGATAGTCTTTGCAGTGCCATCCTCCATGCTGGCTGTATGAGTGGGTTGTTCCTTACTTCTGGTAAAACGAGAGAAAGGGGCAGCTATCTAGCAGGAGTTGTTTTGATTGTATGCCATGAGGTCCCTATGGACAAGGGGGCAATTGAATCATAGTCTTTGCTAGAAGTGCATGTATGGTTTTCCTTGTTGTGAGTTGATAACGGACATATTAGTCATTCTTGCATGCTCTCTTCTGGAAGTTCTTGATCAGCTTTTGGTTATCCCTCATCCTTATGGTGATGTCTCATGGTCCCACTTTGAGGTTTCAATACTTGAACTTGCTGTTCCGAGGATATTCTGTAAATAAATTTAATCAAAGAGATATATGCTTTCTTCTTCAAGTCAGTACTTGTTTGGAAATGTTCTTGTTTAACAAATTGGGAAACAGAATTTATTGTTGCATGTAGAAGGACATGGCTTACTGCCTTCTCCTAGGAACAAGAGAATGATCTGGTTTGACCCCTTTTCTTAGTAAACAATGTCTCCATCATCAAGTAAAGAAATCCTCTTCATTGGAGGGTTTTTATTTTATCATTGTTATATGTATATACAATTGGAATTGGATTTTGGTGTCCACTTTTCACTATTTCCAAACCTGCCCTTATGGTTTAGTTCAAATATAGTTTTCCAAAAACAAAATTAAGGACAAAAGAGTATTTTGGCAAATGGTTAAATGGAATAAAATAAAACGATATGGGATTAAAATAGTTAAATTGAAAAAATCTCATAAATATATCTAACTCCATACCCTCATTTTATCTGTAGTTATAACTACCCTTTTTTTTTGGATAAGAACTACCCAAACTTTTAGACAGTTACTTATTTTGAACAAAACAAGTATTACACAATGGATTCTATTTTTATTTTAAAAATATTCTTTAAGCTCGTGCTAGAACGTGCACGAGGCTAGTTATTACTTATTATTATTATTTCTTTATTTAAAAAACATGGTGAAAAACTCAGCCACAATGCCAACTTCAAGAATGCCTATGGCATGCTACCTTGTTTGTGATTTCTGTAAACAAATTTTCAAACATAGAAAATGTCATTAAATAGCTCGTTAACATATTTCTCCTTTACTTTTGTGGATTTATTTATTTATTTTTTCATGTAATTATAAGGGATCAATTGTTAATGTTGATAAAAGATGGAGTTTCTTATACAGTTACATTGCATGTGATTTAGTTTGATCCCAATGGAAGGCAATGCTTGACAATGGAGGGATATCGAGAAATTGGGCGGATAGTTTGTTGCTTGGCGAACAAGCATACTATTGGTCGCCTTCTTATTGTCCAAGAAGGTGGATATCATGTTACGTATTCAGCTTATTGTCTTCATGCAATGCTTGAAGGTGTTCTCAACCTCCCACTTCCACTTGTATCTGATCCCATTGCTTATTACCCAGAGGATGAGGCCTTTGCTGTAAAAGTAATTGATTCCATTAAAAAGTACCAACAAGACACTTTACCATTTTTAAAAGGAGCTTAATTCGAAGGTATGCTTTACATTCTGTGCTTATAATTTGTTTTCCAGTTGTAAACCTTTAATATATGATATACTATCGAATACAAAAAAATAGTACATTAATTGTTAATGTTTGTTATTTTAATTTAAATAAATAAAGATTTTGTGATGATTGAAACGTTATAGGGGCATGGCCCCCTAGGCCTAAGCTTAGTTTGCCCCTCTTTTAAGGATATGGAGATGATTCTGTAAGTAGAATTGAGGTTTTAAGAGCATTCTTATTAGCTTCCTTAAAATTTTAGCCAAATGGGTTCTAAAAAACCCACTTTTTTTAGTTTAGCTAAAGCACAACTACATCAGACTTTCTATTTTAATTTTACCATTCCATTTTTTAATATATTTTTATTATTTTATTTTTTTCACAACTCCCAAAATACCTTCATTTCCCATTTTCTTCCTCTCTCTCTCTCTCTCCCTTTGTTTCCGTTGTATATTCTCCCCCCTCCCACTTTTTTTTTTTCCCCACCACCCACATACCACATTTTTTCTCTTTCTTTTTTCTTTTTTCTTTCATTTTTCTTCCCCACCACCCACGTACCCACCTCCCTCTCTCTTTTACATTTTCCTCCTCCCTCTCCCTCTCTTCCTGTTCTCCCCCAGCAACTCCGATCTGTGGTCCTTGTGCTGGGTGGGTTTCATCGGCTTCACTCGCTTTATCTCTGGCCTTTCTCGAAGCCACAACCATCTGGGTCTTCTTCTTCAACGACTTCATCATCGGCTTGGGCTTCGTTCCCGTCGATGATCTCCAAGCCGCCGGCGAAGTGGGGAAAAGACGAGGTTTATTAATTATCCCATAAATGTTTCTAATTTCGCTTTTTTAAGCCTTTGATTTTTTTTATTTTTTTTTTGGTTTGTGGGTTTTTGTTTGGGGTATTGAAAATTTAGATCTGTATCGTTACTATATTTTTGTTTTTGTTTTTGTTGTTATTATTGTTGTTTCCGTTATTCTTGGCACAGGAGACAGAATGCAAAAGAGAGAAAAAAAGATTATTTAATGCCTTAGCGGATGAACAATTGCTCCTCCAACTCAAGGAGCTACTGTTTATCAGCTTCAGTATTTCGGTCGAATGGGGAGGCTGGTGCTATACGATTTCCTGAGTTTTTTGTTATATTTTGGGTTTTTCAACGGTTTGAGGAGGCTGATAATATTGCTCTAACTTGTTGCTAATTTTGTGTGTGTTTTCATGTTTTGAGGTCTCAAACTCTTATTGATCTTTACATAATCTTTTTTATATGGCATGCATCTCTGTAGCAATTTGTTGTATTCAGAATTTTGTACACCTATGTACTTCAAATCAAAATACCATTCACAAAAGGGGTAATACTTGATCCTCTAATTAATGCATATGCCTACATTTGTTATGAATGTCAGTTCCAAACATGTGTTATTAGGCTTTTCTGTTGGAGAGATAACACCTTAGGGAGCCTTTAATTGAGGAGTTAATATAACACATAGGGACAACATTTTACCCAAAAGCTTTAAGCCTATGGGTTTGGGCCCAGTTATGTTATATAAATTCCCCAACATCTTTACTCCTTCTCCATGTGGGACTTCCACTCACACGTGTATACCCAACAATCTCCCCCTTATGTGTAAGTCACTGCCTTTCTCTAGGCTTCGAGACCCCTATTTTTCTTGGGCCACGAATAAGTCTTACTAACTCCCCCTTGCCTATGGGCTTTTTCTTTCTCTTGCGTATCATTCATGGGCCTCTCATACGCCATCCATGAACACGTGTCATCCCCGCACTCTTATCCAAGATCGTTGTATGGGCTTTATTGGGCTTGCCTTGTGCGATGTACACTTGTGTGGGCTCCAAGTACACACACTCACATCCCTGCCCCAACTACGAAAGGGACCACATGTTCCCGCTCCATCTGCGAAAGGAATTTTTTCATAACCTTGCCACCTTGTTGCATACCATCATCATGGGCTCTGATACCATTTGTTGGGGATAACACATTGGGGAGCCTTTAATTGAGGAGTTAATATAACACATAGAGATACTATTTTACCCAAAAGCTTAAGCCTATGGGTTTGGGCCTAGTTATGTTATATTAATTTCCTAACATCTTTACTCCTTGGGACTTCCACTCACACGTGTATACCCAACATTTTCTACCAATTGAACTCTCTCTCTCTCGCTCTCTCTCTCTTTTATGAGCAAAATATGTTTCTTGGTTGGCTTTCTGAATGACTGTTAAAAGTTGATAAAATACAACTGTGTCATGTGGAAATCGTCACTTACTGGATACAGAAATGATATTTCTTGAAGCAGGTTTTTGCTGCAAATCCATTTGCTATGTTGGTTTTGGAGATTTTCTACTAGTAGATGCTATCACCTGTTTCTATAATATTCTTTTCTTCTAAATTGTATATAACCTCTGGGTTAAATTCAACATCAGGTTATTTTTCACTGAACCATTTTTGTAAATACATTATGTAAAGTTAAGGTAGGCTTTATCCTCATTGTCTCATGTGCTTCAATTTGCTTATTGTGAGGGTGCACATGGAGTTTTCTTAAGGGAGAATGACTCCTTAAGTCACTAAAATGAATTTTACTTAAAGATGATTAAGCAAGGCATAGTAGTTTATAGTTATAGCATACTTTTAGAATGATTCCTCCTACCACTCTTTTTCCCTGCTTGAACCAATTATAGCATGCAGGATTTGTTTCAATCCGGGTAGTAGTCTTTATTCATTAGTTTACATTTTTGCAAGATGAAGTACGTACCAGCTAAAACATTTTAGATTTAATCATAAAAATATAGATCTTAGGAATTTAAGTCTGACTTAAGCCCTTCTTTTGGTGTCTGTAATGTCAAAATTATGGATTACTTAAATCATAACAAATTATTCTGAGATTTAGGAATTCCAATGGTAATAGTCTGGACTTTGTCTGTACTTTAGCCTAAAGAGACTAGAAAATTTTGTAAAATGAATTGACAAAGGTCTTGACTCTTGAGTTATGTAATATGTAGAGTCAGGCAATTTTTCATCACCAACCTTGAATTTATATGCTCTTGCAGACTATCTAGTATTGAATAATAAAAAATTTGATCTTAAAGTAAAAGAATTGAACATTTTCACATAATCAGTAGAACCAAGAGTTCATAAATCTCATGAAACCTTAGGAAAATAGGAACCACTAGATTAGACTAATTTTTAGGCACTTGATAAATAACACGAAAATAAAATAAAATTGTGCAGCTGATGACTCGGAAAGACATATTTTTTTAATAATTTTTTTTATTATTATTTTACTTACAAAATTAAATGATGTGACTTACAAATTACTAACATGTCAAAGATGAAATTGAAACAAGAGAAAATATAAACACCAAAATAAAAATACACTATAAATATAGAAATGGGAAGTGATTTTTTTTTTTTTTTTGTCTAAAAATAATTTATAAGACACCCATATGATTAGCCATATGCTTTCCTCACCTTAATATCCTCTGCTACCATTGCAGGCTGTTGAGAAGAAGAAGAGAGAGAGAAAAGAGAGACTGAAAGTGAGCAAAATAGCTCTGTATGATATATTCAGTAAATAAACTAATACACGGAACTGCCTTTATAAAGGCAGAGTAGTGTGTGCAGTACAAGTATATTGGGCCTAAAGCCCAGTAAGCCTATAATATATATTAACATCCCCCGTCAAACACAAGGTGGTGACGAAGAAGCCATCTTGAGTTGGGACACAAGATCGCGTAAGCGTCCCGGTAGATGGGACTTGGTGAATACATCAACAAGCTAGTCCTCAGAGGAGACAGATAGTAAGTGAAGAGCACTCTGCTGAAGATGATGACGAATGAAGTGACAATCGATCTCAATGTACTTGGTGCGCTTATGAAAAACATCATTATAAGCAATGTGAATAGCACTACGATTGTTGTAGTGAATAGGAGTACTGGTGGTCTGGGGAGCACCCATGTCAGCTAAGAGCCAACGAAGCCATAGGAGTTCTGAGGTGGCATCGGCGAGAGCACGGTATTCAGCTTCAGTACTGGAACGAGCAACAACGGACTGTTTCTTGCTACGCCAAGAGATAAGAGAGGAACCCAGTAAGAAGCAGTAACTTGTGGTAGAGCAACGATCAGTGGGATCTTCAGCCCAGTCTGCATCAGCATAGGCGTGCAACTCAAGGGAAGACTGTGCTGAGAAGTGAAGACCATGAAAGAATGTTCCCTTGATGTACTGAAGAATACGAAGAATTGCAGCATAATGAGTAGAGCGAGGAGCAGACATGAACTGACTAACCAGATGAACAACATAAGCAAGGTCCGGACGGGTGACAGTAAGATAGATGAGACTGCCCACCAACTGTCGGTATAGAGTAGCATCAAAGAGAGGCTCACCATCAGTAATATTGAGCTTGACATTAAGTTCTAAGGGAGTGGAAACAGTCTTGCTATCAGTGAGACTAGCCTTAGAGAGAAGATTAGAAGCATACTTGGCCTGAGAGAAATAGTAACCATTTGAAGAAGAGATGACCTCAAGACCAAGAAAGTAGCTAAAAGTGCCAAGATCTTTCATCTCAAAATGTTGACTAAGGAACTTCTGTAGATCACGGATGCCTACAGTGTCATCACCTGTAATAATCATTTCATCAACATAAAGAAGAATGAGGGTGATACCAGTAGACGTATGGCGAATGAAGAGAGCTGAATCATAGGAACTAGGGGTGAAACCCTGCTGAGCAACCACATAATTGAACTTAACAAACCAGGCCCGAGGAGCTTGCTTAAGACCATAGAGAGCACGGCGAAGGCGACAAACTTGATTCTGAGAATCAGGGTAGCCAGGAGGTGGCTGTATGACTACTTCCTCAAGAAGATCACCATTGAGGAATGCATTTTTCACATCCATCTAAAACAAAGGCCAATGACGAATAGCAGCAACAGCAAGTAAGGATCGAACAAAGGTAAGACGGGCAACAGGAGCAAAAGTCTCCTTATAATCAATGCCATATTCCTGAGTGAATCCCCTAGCAACTAGGCAAGCCTTGTAACATTCAACGGATCCATCAGCCCGAGTCTTGATCTTATAGACCCATTTACAACCAACTACAGACTTGCCAGAAGGCAAAGTGGTCTTGTCCCAAGTATGAGTCTTGTGAAGTGCATCAAGTTCATCAGCCATAACTGGCTGCCAAAGAGGATTAGTGCTAACCTCACGATAGGTATGAGGCTCATGGAGAGTAACAAGGGTAAAGTAACAATGATAATCAGTAAGATGAGAAGGAGGAGCTCTTACCCGAATGGAACGACGAATATCTGTGGGAGACTCTGATGGTACTGATGGTGTAGGATTCGAATCAGGCGAGCCAGCAGCTGGAGACAGAACCAAAGATGAGACATCTGAAGAGTTAGGAGGTGGGGCAGAGTCCCTCACAGGGTCAGGGTAAAGATAAATGGAAGGATCAGTGAAAATGGGAGTCATGGAGGAAGAGATAAAGGGAAAATGTTGGCGACTAGAAAAAGTCTGATATTCCCAAAATTCCACATGACGGGAGATACGAAGGCGATGAGATATGGGATCATAGCAGCGAAAACCCTTTTGAGAGATACCATAACTAAGAAAACAACACAACCGAGACTGTGGTTCGAGTTTGTTTCGTTTATGGGAAGGAAGAGAGACAAAATAAACACAACCGAATACTCAAAGAAAGGAATAGTCTAGGAGTTTGTCATAAAGTAACTCAAAAGGAGATTTCTTGTGAGTAATAGGTGAGGGAATGCGATTTATGGTATAAACGGCAGTGAGAGCCGCTTCACCCAAAAAATGCTCAGGGATAGATATGAGGAGGGTACGCACAACATCAAGAATGTGACGAAATTTGTGTTCGGCACGACCATTTTGTTGAGAGGTATAGGGACAGGAATAGTGGGGAAGGGTGTCATTAGAATCCAAAATGGAGAGAAAAGATTTATCATGATATTCTTGGACATTATCTGACCGAAAAACCTTAATTGTGCGAGAAAATTGAGTTTGAATCATTTTGTGGAAAGTTTGAAAAATAAGAACAAGGTCAGAACAATGTTTTAACATATAAATCCAAGTAAATCTAGAATAATCATCAACAAATATCACAAAATAGCGAGATCCCCCCTCAGTGGTAAATGGAGCAGGACCCCAAACATTAGAATGAATAAGATTAAACGGTGCAGAAGAAAAAGAGTCATTGTTATTAAATGGTAATTTTGTTTGTTTGCCAAATTGACAAAACATACAATCAAATTTATGAAAATGAACAGACCCTAAGTGACATTGAGAAGTTAATAACTGAAGACGAGATAAAGAAGCATGATCAAGACGAGAATGCCATAAGTCTGGAGATAAGGTGGTTATGGCAACAACAAAAGAAGAGACCATATGTGAGGGAATCTGCAAGTTGCATAGATCAAATAAACGTCCAATCTTACGGCCTATCCCAAGCAGCTTGCCCGTCAGTGGATCCTGCACATCAACACCACGATTAGAAAAGTGGAGATCAAGACCAAGTTCACAAAGTTGACCAACAGAATGAAGATTGAGGGACAACTTTGGAACAAGATATGTATCAAGGATAGTCAAATCAGGAGAAGAGATAGTGCCTATGTGACTAACAGACATATGTGAGCTATCAACAGTGTAAATGATAGGGGAAAAAGCTAAAGGCGTCTTTTGAGAAAAATAGGAAGCATGAGGAGTCACGTGATTACAGCAAGCTGAGTCTAGGAGCCAAAATTTGTTACCTGAGGTGACTGAAAGGGCAGGGGAAGGTTGAGACATATACCGATGAAACATACTCTCAAGTTGAGAGACAGTGACCACAGGATCATCAACAGGGGTAGAACTTACAGCGGTTGCTTGTGGACAAGGAAAAGTACCACGGGACTGATGTTGTTTCCATTTGTCATCCTTTTTCTTGCGGTAGCACTTAGTGATGTCATGACCTGGTTTTTTATAGTACATGCAAATACGACGAGGTTGATCAGAAGAAGAAAATGGAGGACGGGGTGTAGCCAGGACAACATCTGAAGACAAATGATGGTGAGGACGCCGATTTTCTTCAGAAATAAGCTCCTTGACAGTAGCATCAAGTGAAGGAAGAGGAGAGCGACTCGAGTAGGTTCAAAGTCCTCACGCAGACCCATCATAAACTGTGTGAAGTGATGACGATCTTTGTACTTGGCAAAAAGATCGATGTCTTCAGCATATCGGAGTGGTGGATCAGTAGCAGCTAGTTGTTCCCACATAAAAGCAATTTATGAGTAATAATCAGAAATAAACTGACTTGATTCTTGGCGCATCTGATAAAGCTGGACTTCAATATGAAATTCCAATGCAAAATCATAAGTGTAGTTGTACCGAGTGGCCAAGAAAGACTAGGCCGCTTGACCTGTTCCAAACGAGGAAAGAGACTGCTAATGGCAAGAACAGAGGTGTTAATGAACCAGGAAAGGATCCTGCATTGGATGCTTTCCCATTCCTCAAGATGTGCCTCAAAATCATCAACCTGGACGACTGTTTCAACTACAGAGTCACTATCAGAACTATCGGAGTCTATGACAAGCCCAGGCACTAGTTTTGGAATGTCATCAGTAACATAACGCCAAAGTCGGTGCCCTTTGAGAAAAACAATCATGTTTTGGGACCAAGCATGATAAGAAATGGGACCATCAAGAATAACAGTGATGGGATGTGTAATCTCATGACTTGAAGTAGAATCCATACCTAGAAGAGCCGGATGAGAATAGGGACTTCAAAAATGGAATCTACACGAAAAACCATGAATGACAGTGGTTTTTTTTAATTTTTGTCAACGGCGGCGGTCAACGGTCAACAGCGGCGGTCAGTGCTGACGTCACTAGGGCTGAGAGAAAGAACGTGTGCGTGAGGTGTGTGGGAGCGCGTGGCGGCGCTTGTCGACGAGTGGGAGCGCGTGCGCATGTAGCTGGAGAACCAGAAACTTCTGGTGGCGCGTGGGGGCATGTGCGAGGCCGGATCCGGCCGATTCTGGTGGCAATGGATAGATCTTGATGAGATCTATCCAATGCAACTGTCCGTGAGTCGAACAGCGACTCAGAGATGAGGATTCTGAGGAAGGCAGAAAAGGTGAGAGGGTTTGCGATCTCGAGGAAATGACCGTGAACCCGTAGCAGCGGAGGAACGCCAGATTTTGCCTAGTGAAGGCCACAAGAAAGTGGCTCTGATACTATGTTGAGAATAAGAAGAAAGAGAGAAAAGAGAGACTGAAAGTGAGCAAAATAGCTCTGTATGATATATTCAGTAAATAAACTAATACACGGAACTGCCTTTATATAGGCAGAGTAGTGTGTGTAGTACAAGTATGTGCAGTACAAGTATATTGGGCCTAAAGCCCAGCAAGCCTATATTAAGCCTATAATATATACTAACACAGGCATCGCTAGAAATTTGTAGTAAAATCCAGGTGGCATGCACAAAAATGAGCTTGGAAAGTGGCAAAACACTGAAAGAATTGGCATCAGGAATCAGAGCAATGACTCAACCATCTTCTGCATATCTCAACATTTCGAAAGCTAAAATAGCTTCCAAGAACCTCAAATCATTACTCAAGTCAAGCTTTTGGGATGATGATGCTAACTTCTTAGCAGTGATACCGGCTGTCACAGTGGCTTCACTACTAATTGATGTTGTCGACTGTACCGAGAAAATCGTTGATTCTGTTCATGAGCTTGCCTCTCTAGCACATTTTCAGGGTGTAGACCTTACTGTAGGACATGGTGAACAAGATGAGCCGCTCAGCGAGAGTGATTGTCCTCAAGTTGTTATGACAATTGATGGGCCAATTCCAGCTTTACCAGAAAATGGCAAGCCTCCATCAGCTTTGATTGATAGACATACAGAAATGTAAATATTTTACTAATATATAACAACGATATTATACCTGAACTAGGTTATTGTAAAGTTTAGGTATAACGAGTTATATTTTACCATCAAGCTGGTAAAGAACAAATAAAGAGTTCTACCCTAACGAGTAATTGATAGCTAGTAGCAATAATCTGAAGAAAATAATTGCTATGAAATGATATCTTACTTCTGCTACGTGCAGTAAATTTTCTTTAATTTCAACAATTTGGTGCACCTTAAATTGAATGAGTTTATTTCCTTTGTTATCAATTAATTAATATTACTCTATTTTAATATTTTTGAGATAAAGTACCATCACAGATGCAAACAAACAGGGGCAGAGGATTCTCCCTCTCCCCCTCTATTTTATTAAACTTATGTTCAATTTTATTGAATGGTCTCCCTCATTTAAAAGAGTACCTATTTAAAAGAAATGATATAGCATTACTATTATCACGCCCATCAAACATCCATTTAAATGAGTTTAGGAGACTCTTAATTTGAAAACACACTATTTATTTTCTGTCTAAATCCCTCAAGAAATTTGGAAATGATTTTTAAATTAACTAGACTAATCAAAAGAAGAAAAAAAAAATTGAAGATTTTGTACATTAATTCAAAAGAAGTTCATTGGAGATATATTTTTTTATATATTGTTAAACATATGTGTATTTAAGAAATCATGGATAATAAAGTATATCTATTTCATTAAATGATCTTTGGGAATATAAACCCAAATCCAAAAGAGATGTTTTAAAATAAAAAAGAAGTGTTTAAGACGAATTATCTCTTCTTCTCCATTATCTTCATTACCACCAGATGTACCCTTACTCATATTTGAAGTACAATAGCTAGCTTTTTTTTATTGGTTAAGGGTTGAGTTCAGGAGTTTCATAACTTTTAATATTTTAATTATGAGTAAGAAAAGTGGATTATTTAAGTGGGCTGGCACCATCCATTCTCATCTTACTCACTGACTTGGTGGCTTTATGCCAAGCCCCAAAGTTTAATCATTTTTTTGACATCTCCTATAGCTACTGGAGTAAGTGGGTTGAGTGTCCACGCTGACCACACAATATGAACACGAGCATCGGTCAGCCGAAAAGCCAAAGAAAAGAGGTAAAGAAAAAAAAAAGGTGCGATTTTGAGTTGTCTTCCACCAAAATGTGTGCTACTGGAGTATTGGGTATAATAAAATATTTTTATGTTGCAATGAAAGGTCGAGAAATTAGGAGGAGCTACTTTACTAGTGATTTGTTGGTGTATATCACTTTAATTCTCTAGCACTTATCATACTAGTTTTGCCGACATATCCAACTTGTCTAGGTTTTGACCTCTGATGGTACAGAAGAAAATTATAAAAAAAATCTGACTTTAATTCTCTAGCACTTATCATACTAGTTTTGCCGACATATCCAACTTGTCTAGGTTTTGACCTCTGATGCTACAGAAGAAAATTATAAAAAAATCTGACCATTGCTCTTTTAAGATTAAATCCAAGAAAACACGAGGACAAAAACAATGTAGTTTTTTTTTTTTAAGATGTAGTGGCTGACACATTAAGTGCAGATTCTTTTAAGATATAAATAGTATACAATTCTCTGATTTATGTTGTAGATTCTTTATTTAGAGAGCCATTGATCACCATGTTACTTTTAACATATTGAAGCTTATTTTGGAATCTGTCTTAAGCTCCGTTCATTGAACTTTCAACATGTTTCATGCCAAGACGTTAATTTTATATTTCTGAAATGTTAAAAAAAAATTATCAATTGACTGAAGTTATAAGTATGATCTCTCTCTCTCTCTCAATGCATCTTTTCTGAACAAATCTTACATCTTCTTCATATAATTATATGTGTAGATCACACTTCTTAGCAAAAAATTAAAAATATATGTGTAGAACACAGAATCTTAATATATAAATAAAAAATTCAAATAATCAAATTAAATTTAAAAACACTATTTTATCTAATATATATTGCCCCTCAAGTAGAAGGTTGGTAGGACAAGAGTTTCAAAGTCATGAAAAATACAAAGCAAGTAGATGGTATCATGGTTAATCATAATATTTGCAATATGATCTTTTGTAGAAATAAAACATGCACTTCTTTTCTTGCAACTTTCTTATATACAAAATAAAATCAATTTCGACATGCTTAGTTCTCACGTGATAATCAGGATTTTAGTAGAATATAAACGAAGGGGAGCAATAGGAAGCAACACTCCAACTTCAAACAAAAAATTTGAATCCAAGAAATTTATGTAGCATCATCATAAAGTTTTGTACTTAGGTCAATGAGGAATACAAGCAAAATAAAATAAAAAAGAAGTGTTTAAAATCATTTTTTTCTTTGACAATCACGAGCTCTTGGTTTATTCACATGCTTTGCCTTTCACACATGTGCTTCTTACTAATGGGCTGTTATGCTGCTGGGTTGGGTGCAACAGCTTGGATCATTAAAGTTTTTCCTTCTCCAAAATCTACTACTATTGATGACAGCTACTCAAAAGACTGGAGGTTATGGGCGATGCAAGCCAGGACGGCCAGGTGCTTTTACGTCCCATCCAAAGCTGACATCCCCCTTTCAGGAGACAAGGTAATCATTCAAATGACAGATGAGCTGTCAAGAGAAAAGCTATAAAAAGGCAAATTTGGTAAGAACCAGGTACGCGAACATACATCCAAAAAGATCAGAACTCACTATTCTATTGCTCTAAAAAAAACAATCATTCACTGACTTTACCATCGGAGAGTGATCGGTCTCCAAACTGGGGATCATCCCTTCTTATTTATTCATTTTTGTGCAAGACTTATCTTTCATTCAAAGGTAGTCTTAGCAACTTCACAAGGAGAGGTCTTTTTCTAAATCATTAAAGTTCCTAGATTTATTTCCCGTTATAGTATATTATATCTAAGGACACATAGCAACCTTATAGAGATGACAATGCCATGATTGGATTTAATATATTATATTCTTTAAGACATGGCAAAGATTTCATTACGGCATGTGAGGGAGTGGGGTGCTTATGTGATGAGAGAGAAAGAAAGAAGGTTACACAATTACAACAACTAATTTCCAATTAATTAATAGTTAAGGAAATCTCTAAAAAATTATAACTAATATGAAAGTTCTCGAACTTAAAATCTCCTAACAATTACACATCAAACGTGTTTGACATTTATTAAAGTCAATCCTAGTAACCCCCTTCATATACACCATCTTAATGAGAGTCCAAATGTGCTACTCCTCTAAATCTAAAATAAAGGAAAAAGGGAGGGGGAAGTGAGCTCGAAAACTTAGTAAATTAATAACCAAATTCCCAACTAGTTGGATCAAGCATATTTACAAGCAAAATAAATAAGTTTCTCATAAAATTAAACTCGTATGCTAAAAAATTGTATCTTAGTTTGATTTGGAAAATTAAACTCGTATTACTAAGTTGTCCCTTGTAAAAAAAAATCATTTTTTTCTTTGACACTTCTTTGAATGAGTGTTGCACGAGCTCTTGCTTTATTCACGTGCTTTGCCTTTCACACACGTGCTTCTTACTAATGGGCTGTTAGGCTGCTGGGCTGGGTGCAACAGCTTGGATCATTAAAGTTTTTCCTTCTCCAAAATCTACTACTATTGACGACAGCTACTCAAAAGACTGGAGGTTATGGGCGACAGTGGGCTATGGCCTATGGGAGAGGAGTGTGTTTGTGTATGTGTTATGTGGGCTGAGGGAGAAAAAGTTAAAGGAGGCTGTGGGTAGAGACGGCTAAGCATGGTTTAGGTGCGAGTAATGGGCTAAGGTTTTGATCCATTAAAAAAATACGCCACTAGTGTTAGTTTTCACTCCAATTGGCCCATCAAGCTAATTACTCACCATCCAAATTCATTTGCCCATAGTCTTACTCAATTAAATTGATAAATAAAAAGCTTCATTTTTTATGAATAAAGAAAAAAATGAAGCCTGTTTTAAAAACGTATAACATTTGATGAAATCAGTCTAATCAGATGGAGCACTCCGAGTACAAGACGTATTGATATGAGCCAAAAACAGGTCTAAAAGATGAAATATCAAAATATGAATTAAATATATGTTAGGCAGACAGCAGAAGAAATTCACTAAAGAGTGTTTTAGGCCAAGTACCTACCAAATGAAAAGATGCACAGCTACGTAATCATTCAACAGATTTTTGGTAATGGAATACAGATAAGTTTAGGATTCGTAACATATAGGCTAGTTATCTCCATTATAACGCATGACTTTTTTCTTCATTTTCTCAATCTTTTACAAGATAAAGGCAAAAGCGACGAAGGAAACAGCTTGTCTATTTCCCTTAGCCAGGAGGGACACTGCTGTAGCTCAATGGGAAAGTTCCTGTTCGTACATGCTTAATGTCCCACTAGTGAAAGTTTCATTAGTTTTTTCTTTTTCTTTTTTGGGGATGGGGTGAAAACATATTGTTGTTCCTAATGTATATAGGTGGAACGTTTAGTTCTTAATGTTTAAAACAAGCGTAATTGATTTTTAATGTTTCACAAACTAATTTGTATCATTGGTCCACATAGTGACTTTTAATTTAATTCAAAAAATAAAACTTTATTTATCTCTAAATGGTACTATATATCATATATGAACAATATCAAAAAAAAAAATATCATACATGAACTAATAGTACTTATTTTTTGAAACTTAAAAGACTAAATGTGTTTGTAAAGACTAATGGTACACGTTCTTAAAATATTATAAACCAACTACAAGGTGTGTTGCAAACATTAAAAACCAAACTTGCAAACCCTTAAATATTAGAGATCAACCGTCTTTTTTTTATTTTTTTTGAAAAGTGATATTTCTACACTAATATTTTATATTTTCACATTAACATTGAAAATTGTGCTTTGAAAAAGTTAAACTGCCCTTATCTACATTGATATTTGTATACTTTCATTAAAGGCTTTTTAGTTTTTTAAGCACAATTTTTAATGTTGGTATAAAAATATCAAATATTGGTGTGTAAATAACACTCCCCTCTTGGGAAGATGAATTAAAGTTTTAGGTGTTCTTTCTGGGTAATGGCATATATGACAACTTACCTGACAGCGAACTCGAAAACGCGTTTGTTTACCAACACAGTACTACTTTGTTAAGGTTCCCATGTAATGAGTATTCACTTATACAGTTAGGGGCACTATATAGACTGAATGCTTTGCCTTTGCATTTGCAATTTCGCTCCGTCTCTCCCAAGTCCTCTTCTATTCTTCCCCCAACTCAACATTTCCACGATTTTGTTATCTGAAATGGCATCTGAAATTAAGAATGACGGAGTTTTTGTTCGTAACTGGGGGTGGTTCAAGGCCTTGCCTGGAAAGATAGGCACGAAGATAGTTGAGAAAGCGAGGAAGATAAAGAAACTAGGACAAGATGATCCGAGAAGGATTATTCATTCTCTAAAAGTTGGACTTGCTATCACGTTGGTGTCACTGATCTACTACTTTCAACCTCTTTATGAAGGTTTTGGCGACTCAGCAATGTGGGCTATTTTGACTGTTATTGTGGTCTTCGAATTCTCAGTAGGTTAGTTTTAATTTCTTTTCTTGGTTTATTTTCAAAGCAAAATGTAGTGCAACCAATATTATGAATTAAAGAGTCATTTAGTATTGCCTATGTGCATTATGGGAAAAGCAAGATGCAAGGATACTAATTTTTTGATGTTCTATAATACAGGAGCAACACTCGGAAGAGGTTTAAATAGAGGATTGGCTACATTGGTGGCTGGGGCTCTAGGATTTGGTGCTCATCACCTAGCAAGTCTGTCTGGAGAGAAAGGTCAACCCATAGTCCTTGGGCTCTTTGTCTTTTTACTAGGTAAGAACTCATGAGAGCAGAAAATAATAATACCTCCAAATAATGAATTTTTATATATATTTTTAATAACATGACATTTTTAATTAGTCACATGACTTGTTTAACTAATTAACATAGATAGTTTTATGAATAGTGAGTTAATTTTCTTCTAAAACCAGTTTGAAGGAAACTCTTATATTCATTTATTTCCTACTTTCTGATTATTAAGCTAATAGAGTATCCATATTTATATATTTGCCGCAATTTGTGAAATTGATATAAATTGGTTTGATGCAGCTGGAGTAGTGACATTTGTGCGGTTCTTTCCACGATTGAAGGCGAGATACGATTATGGTCTTCTCATATTTATGCTGACATTTTGTTTGGTATCTATGTCTGGTTTTCGGGAGGATGAGATACTAAATGTGGCACATACGAGGGTGTCCACAATCCTCATCGGTAGCTTTACCTCTGTATTTGTTTGCATTTGCGTTTGCCCTGTATGGGCTGGTGATGATCTTCACAATTTGGTCGCATCAAACCTTGAAAAACTTGGGAGCTTCTTAGAAGGTATGTTAATAGTAATCAATTGGTGCATTATATAGAAAAATATGCACATTAACATTTATGTGTTATGTGTTATGATATTTTTATATGTTCTGTTTGTAATTTTACTAGCCATATACTATACTTTAGCCTCGCGGTTACTGGTAAATTTACTTGCTCTAACTTGTAAAACGTACACGTCGAAACAAATTACAGGTTTTGGGGTTGAATACTTGAAGGTATCCGGGGATGGTAAAGAGTCTAACAACGCATTTATGCAAGACTGTAAGAGTGTTCTCAACTCAAAACAGAGCGAGGAATCCTTGGTAAGTAAATAAGTAACTCTTCGTCACTGTCCCTTAAAATCCTCCCCCACCCACCAAAAAAAAAAAACAGTACAAATTTTATTTTTTTTGCTCAACTAAAAAAAGAGTACATTTATGTCATTATATGATTGCAGGCTAATTTTGCTAGATGGGAGCCTGGTCATGGTCAATTTAGGTTCCGTCATCCTTGGAAACAATACCTGAAGATTGGAAGCCTAACACGACAATGTGCATATCGTATTGAGCCTCTTAATGGCTACCTCAACTCTGAGATCCAGGTAGGATACCAAATCATCAGTCCATTCTTCATATTTATAGATCATGGTAGAATAATTCATTCCAATCACTAATACATGAAAAAAAAAAAAATGGCACTAAATGAAATTGGGTATTTAATGCATACACAAAGGAATTAGTCAAGTTTATTTATTTATATATATATTTTTTAAGGAAAAGGCTAACAAGTATTGTGGAATCTATTGCTTACAGATACCAGCAGAATTTCTCAGCAAAATTCAAGAGGCATGCACGAATATGAGCTTGGAATCAGGCAAAGCTTTGAAGGAATTAGGATTGGCAATCAAAGCGATGACACCACCATCCTCAGCCACTCCCCACATTTTAAAATCAAAAGATGCTGCCAACAACCTGAAATGCTTGCTCCAATCAGGCTTGTGTGAAGAGATTAACCTCCTAGAGGTAATACCAGCTGCAGCCGTGGCATCAATGCTAGTTGATGTTGTTTGTTGCACGGAGAAAATTGCAGAGTCCATTTATGAGCTCGCTTCTCTTGCACAATTCATATGTGTTGAGCCTATGGTGGAAGTAGAGAAGCCAAAATTACTTCACCAGGAAACAATCCCGCCTTGTTGTGGTATCAATGAACCACATCATTTTATCACAATTGATCAGCCATCTCCAAAATTACCATAAGAACGTGCCTCTCCATGATTGAATATGTTGATATTTGTTGCTAACTAGTTCTTAATATTATGGTTTAAAAAACCAGACCGGGAGAAAGAATCGGAAAAGAGAATGGTTCCCGGTTCTTTGGTCCGATCGGATGGTTAGATTGATGACATCGTAAATAATTTAATTTATATTTTTTTGTTAGGTATATTTTATTTGGGGTTGTTCCAAAAATATTTTTTAAGGTAATGCTATAGAGTGATTGGATAGGGTTATATTTTACAAAGAAAAAAGATTGTTAGTTTGATGACCATGTGACTTAAGTGGACAAAATTACTCTATAGCCTGTAGTAGTCATTGCGCCTTTGTGGCCATCAGACGGGAGGAATTAATGCCCATTGAATTATCCGGGTTCACTTGTGGAAAACTCCTTACCGAGGGCATGTGCACCATTTTAATAAATGAATAAATAAAATAGAGAACAGATTTTATAGCAGGAGCATTAAAAACAAAGCCAGAATTTCAACCTATATCAGGAAAAGAAATAAAAAGAAACTAGACAAGAATACACATCCTCATACAATCAAGTCACAATATGCAGATTTTATAATATCTAATCAATGTGAGATTCCTTAACAAGTCCACACGCCTCTCACGTGCTGCAACATTGCCACCACACGCATGGTCACATCGCCACTGTGCCTTGCCCTTAATCACCACAATTCCAACTGAACCACCTACCCTTCAAACCTCCCTAGCCGAAACCCCCTTTCAAACCTTTCAACCAGCGTCTCAGCCCCAACAAAACCCGTTGGCCCCATCAGCTCTCAAACTCTAGGAAAAAGGTAGGAGAAATGGAATCTGATGGGAGATTTGAGAATAATAAAATATATATATATATTGGGCCCCCATAAACATGTAGCATGGGTGGGGAGATTGCTTTAGGATAAGACCGGGTCCAGTACGTATGGGTTGCTTATTTTCCATTAAAAATCCCGTTATCAAAGCCCCAACCCCATACATAGCCCATTTATTCTTCATTAAACGACCTAAGCCCAAAGCTGTTTTCTCTTAAAATCAATCCCACCAAAACCCATTTCATAAAAAGCCCATTAAATATATTTTGTTTAGATTACAATACTACCCCAATTATCACATAGTTATACTTGGACCCCAAATTCACAAAACTATACATACAACCCCAAATTGCATTGAAATTATTGTTGAGTCCTTACAATTTTAGAAACTTACGAAAATGCCCCTAAACCCTAGGAAAATTACAAAAAATAAAAAATAATATACATGCCCCCAAAAACTTTCCAGAAATGACCAAAATCCCCGAAACGATTGGTCCCTATAAGCATTTTTAGTCTTTAAAGTTCAAAAAGTGAGTGCTATTGATCCTTAAAATGGTGCTTTAGAGATCAATAGTACTAACTTTTTTAAAATTTTAGAGACTAAAAGTGCTCATAAGAACCAAACATGTGCAAAACATATATATCAACGTTAGGGGCCACCAACATGTTTTTTGGCCTAAAACGAAAATAAATAAATAAATGATGTATTAGTCATTTACATTTACATAAATGTAATACAATTTTTTTAAAACATAATAATCAATCTAGGGGGCCATTACTTAACTTTTATAGGTATTTAAAATATATATATATATATATATATAAGGGGCCTCTTTCCTCTTCCTCTACTCCAAATCAATTTGAAGGAAAATTTATTCAACCTACTATGTGACGACTCAAACGGTCATCTACGTTTACTTTTAATCACATGTCTAATGAGTCATGTAATTTTTTTAAATAATACACATGAATAATTTTAAGAATGATCACATGATGAGTTGGAGGATATTCCTCTAAACTGGTTTGGAGGTAAACTTTATCTATATAAAATTAATCATGAAAGATTTTTAGGATTTAATAAATAATTGCGATTAGTGTAACATCAACAACATAATAAATATATATATATCTTAACTACATAATAAAGATAATATAATAAAATTTATATTATCCTTAACATCACTATCAGGTTTGCTTGAATTTTATCTTCTCTTTCTACTATAATTTTCCTTTTTTTCTCGTCAACTACGTCAAGCCTAAGAATTCTGGAGCTGACATACTATTGGGGGGAAATGCTGAAACTATGTCTTAACATGGAAACAAAAAGAAACAGCAAAATTTCAAAATGTGCAACCTAGATGTTTTTCTTCTGTTTTCTTTTTTTCTCTCTTTATGGGCTAAGAAACTGACGTACCATAGTAATAGGTTGTTAAGATTTGTCACGTGGCGGCGGGAAAGGGTGAGGAGAGAGACCGGCGTTTTCACTCTCCAACTTTTTTTTTTAAATAAACCTCTAAATAAAAACATTTTTTATTCTAATAAAATATAAGGTTCAAATTATTTTAAGGCAAGCGTTTTGTTATTTTAAGACATGCGTTTTTGTTGTATAGCAAAAAGTAGGAGTAGAAACACTTAGGTCCCGTCACAAGATCGGTATTGATTTTGATAAAATTTGTGTGTTTTATAGTAAATGTTATGTCTGTATTGATGAATGTGTGTTTATTGTTGTAAAAATAAAATGTGTGAATTCGGGTAGAATAGTGATATTTGTGATAAAGTTAACTTTATTACAAAACTATACACATTTTACAACAGATATTTTATCAAAACACACACAACATTTTATCAAAACACACGCAAATATTACAATTTTTGACACCTTCAGCAGACGGTCCTGCTGCGGGACCTAAGAATTTCCCAGAAAGTAGAAACACCTTTTAATTGTGTCTTTTTTTTTTTTGGCTGAATAATTGTGTCTTTCATTAGTTCCATAATTCCATTCCGTCCATGACTTCTATAGAATTAGGCTGTGCTGCATGCACATATATCTGGATGCTATGAATTTGTTTGTACGTACTAGTTAAAAGTTGAAACAGACTTGACCTTAGTGGCCTTGCTTTCACACCCTAAATCTTGTTGAACATCTGTTTACCACAAACCAAGATGGCGTCAAACTACATGTTAATTAATGATGATAGGAAGACTCACTCTTTCTCTGAGACACAGTTCATAGATTTGGATTTAAAGCCTTTTGCGTCAATTCCATTCAAATCTACAGATTTGGAAATTAGACAAATTGAAGTTTACATGTATGATGACGTTGGTTGGACCTATTTTGTTGTAATGCTTCAAGGACAGGACCAATTATACCTCTATGTGTTCTGATAATTAATTTATCACTTCATGCCTGATAAATTTTTAATTGTCTCAAAAGTTTAATTGGTTAGTAAATGATGAATTTAATTACTTAAAAATTATTCTAATACTCTTCTTTACGTGCGAGTAAAGATATGAGTATGAGAAATTATCAATTATTCTAAAAGTTTAATAATTTAATTATTTAACTATTATTCTAAATCTTAAACTTTTAAGAAGTAGTTATCTTAAAAACTTTTCATTTTTTTTTTTTTTTGAGATTTAGTTATCTTAAAAAGTTAATTCTAATATGCTCTATCATAACCATGGCCGAAACCCACTTCTCCTTTCCCACTACCTTTAATTACGTTGTTTTCGGGGGCATCTCTTTCACATTGTTCACAAAAATTGTGACAAGCGTGAATTGTGTATATCGTACTCTCGTACAACATTTAGCACTTCTTTTTCTTTTTCTTTTTTTTGTTGCTAATTGTACAACATTTCGCACTTATAAATAGAGAGGATTTGCTTTGGCACCCTACAAGACATTTTCTCTAAACATCATAGCTAGCTCCCAAACCCTTCTCTCTTTCCTTTCAACCCATAGCAATGAATATTGCTTCTCCAAGTCTGGAAGATATTGCTGGACCTGCTGTCACTCGTGCATGGGGATGGCTCAAGTCATTGCCTGAGAAGTTATGGGCTAAGGTAGACGAGGTGGCAAAGGATATTAAGAAACTCGGACGAGATGATCCACGGAGAATCATCCATTCGCTAAAAGTAGGACTGGCTCTCACATTGGTTTCCTTATTTTACTACACCCGACCTCTCTATGATGGTTTTGGCGAAAATGCAATATGGGCTGTTATGACAGTCATTCTTGTCCTTGAGTTTTCTGTTGGTAAGCTTGCAACTTAAGTATTTACCAGGTTATATAAACAAATTTATAGTTCGATAGTTGGGGAAGAGAGATTTAAATCCATAATGTTTCTGTTAAAAACACTAATTGAGCTCCAAAGTTCTTGACAACTGATTTATATATAATATAACAATTCCAATTGCAACCTTTTTTTTGCCCATCTTCTACAGGAGCTACTCTAGGAAAAGGGTTAAACAGGATGCTGGCAACGTTGTCAGCTGGTGCTCTAGCTGTTGGAGTTCATCACTTAGCAACTCTCTCTGGTGAGAAAGGAGAGCCCTGGGTACTTGGATTCTTCGTCTTTATCACAGGTATGTTAAAGTTATAGTTAAATGATTAAATTTATTATTTTCTATCAATTTAAGCTTCTGAGAGAATTAATTAATAATTTATCAAAGTATCATCATGAGTGGAACCTTGTGATGTCACTAATAGATTCTAATAATTTGTATTATAGTTCAAAGTATTCAAACTGGTTACATGGTTGATGCAGCTGCAACAGTAACATTTTTTAGATTCTTTCCCACAATGAAGGCGAGGTATGATTACGGGCTGCTAATATTCATATTGACCTTCGCCTTGGTAACTGTATCGAGTTACAGAGAAGATAAGGTGATACAAATGGGCCATCAAAGGGTAACGACAATCATCCTTGGTAGCTTTATCGCAATTGTTATATGCATCTGTATATACCCGGTTTGGATTGGAGAGGAACTTCAAAATCTGGTAGCTAACAACATGGAAAAGCTTGGAAATTTCTTAGAAGGTATACTTCCAGAATAATCCATTATGCTATCTCCATGCACAGTAATTTATATTCCTAGTAAAATTAATAAATATCAAACCTTCATGCTCCATGAGTTTTTTTTTTCTTTTCGAGAATCAATATTGACCAATACATACTTACAGGATATGGGGGTGAATACTTTAAAATATCAGAGCATGGGCAGCATGTGGATGATAAATCATTTCTTCAAGGATATAAAAGCGCTCTCACTTCAAAAAACAGTGAAGAAACTATGGTGGGTACAAAATTGTAGCACTAATTAACCCTCTTGTTTGGTCTACACCCAAAAAAAAAAATTATTGAAGTTAATTAATTGGGTTCCACTTCCATCTGATTCAATATTTTTAGTTTTTTATGATTATTTATTTTAATTTTCAGGCTAATCTAGCAAGATGGGAATTGTGGCACCATCGTTTTGGGTTCCTTCATCCTTGGAAACAATACGTTCAAGTTGGAACCCTAACTCGGCAATGCGCCTACAAAATTGAAGCTCTTAACAGCTACCTTAACTCTGAGATCCAAGTAAATCAGCAATACTCAAATTCTAAATAATTTATTTCACACAAGTCATTATGTATAGAACCCTTATTTAAATCAGCAATATCTTTTGACATCCTCACAGACACCCAATGAGTTCGGAAGGAAAATTCAAGAGCCATGCACACAAATTTGCTCAGAATCTGGAAAAGCTCTTAGGGAATTAGCATCAGCAGTCAAAAAACTGACCCAACCAACATCAGTTAATGTTCATATTGAAAAGTCAAAAATGGCTACCGAAAACCTGAAATCCATGCTTAATTCGCGCCTTTTGGAAGATGCTAATCTTCAAGAGGTCATGCAATCTGCTGCAGTTGCTTTAATTCTAATTGATGTTGTACCATGCATCATGAAGATTGCTGATGCAGTTCATAAGTTAGCCTCCCTTGCAAATTTCAAGGCGCCGGCCGCTAGAGTGTCGCCATAACAACCATGCATATCATGTGCTCCATCAGGGAACAAATAACAATGCTGCCACTTTCCAATGGTTCATCCAATCTGTTGGAATTAATGGATTTTTCTATTAAGTCCAAGTCGGCTACAAGAATATTGACTTGTAATTGTATGAGAAAGCTCAACTTTTTTTGTCTTTTTTATTTTTATTTTTTTACCTTTAGAAAGTGAAAAGGCTCTCTGTATGATTTGAAAGAGATTACAGCCGTGCTTGTATGCCTTAAAAGTCATATATAAGAAATGTTAGGGAGATGACAGCAGGCCGGCCATTAAAAGTGTTAATCCTTCATTAACTTGCAATTGAAAAGTCATTTAAATTCCATAGCACATCATGTTTGTACAATTGAAACGTGGTCTTGGAGTCAATTAATTCACTGTAAAATGGGTATTGATGTTATGTGTTGCAAGTATCATAAATACTACAAATTGGTAATTTTACTCTTTTTTTTTTGGATCTACAAATTGGTAAATTAAGTGATGCTATATGTGTCACTTTCAAAAGAGGAAAAAAAAAAAATACAATTTGGTAAAATTTGATATGATTAAATGTGATGGTGTTTAGTATAAAGTGAAATTAGAGGAAAAATTATATAATTCTATTTTATAACACCTTAATGGAGATTTCTTTAGTCTTGTGTGCGTTTAAAGTAACATGTGCATATCATTTAGGGTAACTTATAATAATCTCAAATGATATGCATATTACCCTCAATAACATGGATATTACCTCACAGGATCAAAGCAAGACCGAGACTAAAAAAATTCTCCATCTTAATAAGACACATTTTAGTAAATTACCCTAAACAATATGGATATTACTTCACGGGAAGAAGAAAAAAAAAAATTTCTCATCTTAACAAGACATTTTATTAATCTGATGAGATTCTCAGATCCATCATAAATGAGTTCATGGGTGCAAAACTAGTGATGACTGATGAGCATTTTGGGGCCAGAGAGCAATGGCTCCCATCCATCACGAAAAATCTCTAGTAACCATCGTACGTACGCAGTAAGTTCGTTTTTTATGTTTCTTTGTACGTAACTCGAGTCAGAGTACTGGACTTTTTTTCTTTTTTTTTTTATGAGTCAGAGTACTGGACTTAAAATGGAAAGAAATATCAAATTTGGTGTGTGGTCGTAGTGGTCGTAGATCCACCGTACATGCTTAGGTACCATTTGGTCTGCTAACTGCCTTCAGTCTAAAGTCTGAAGTCTAAACTTCCATTATAGGTTTCAAGTATAGTGATGTCAACACAAGTGGGGTTTCTAGAAAACAGGTTACTTCATGAAACATTGGTAAGAGAGGAACAAAATTAAGAAAACAATGCTAGCTCGTGCAGCTTTACTTTGTGTGAAAATGAATTAATAACCATATACACGTTGACGCAAGAAGTGATCACTACTCCTTAAACAATTAAAACATGCAGGGATGTCAGTCATCACGTTGACGCAAGAAGTGATCACTACTCCTTAAGGAATTTCATATCCAGCAATTTTCTAATGGGTTATTTGTTCAACTTGAATATGAGACTAATAAGATATATATCCAGCAATTTTCTTATCAATTTTTATTTCTTGATCTATGTTTATTATTGATTTACATCAATCTTCTCAAGCAGCTCTCTCTCTCTCTCTCTCTCTCTCTCTCTCTCTCTCTCTCTCTCTCTCTCTCTCTCTCTCTCTCTATATATATATATATATTTTGATAAAACAAGCAACTCTATATTTTGATGTTTGACATCATTGTAAATTTCAAGCAAAAATATCATATTCAAAGATTTGACCTTGTACAAAACATGTGGCGTCACATGCGACAAACACCCCGCTTTTTTATGAAATACAGGATGCTCATTTCAGCCATTTAAATCTGGTATCTTCTCTTAATATTTGGATACAAAATCCTCATTATAATTAAGAGCACGCCTGCCTATAATTTTGACTTATACAAAACCAGATTTCAAATAATCATTGGAAAAGAAAAACGTTTAATTACCATTATCAAGTCATTCTCGACCATAAGGGAAAAAAAGCTCGTTTGGTGCAAGTTTCATTTTTCTTCAAAAATCTTCATGATATTATCAAAAATAAACTATTTCAAAATCAAATAATCTCTCTAATGTGCTCTTTCTAAGAAATTCCATTAAAGAATAATTAGAAATGCTCTTGAAATTAATAAGCCGATATTGAGTATTTTATATCTTTAATTGATTATTCTCATCACTTCCAAATATTCGGTTGGCGCGCGTTGAAATAGTTTATGAGCATGCATGTCGTGAATTCATGGTTCAGATCATTATTAGTTAATACATTCATCTATCAATAGGATGAAAATCATAGATAATTATAAGCAAATGTGAAAGAAGAAAAATAGAATTATTAGGATTAATATCTTAAGTAATTACTAAGCAAAAGTTGAAGGGATGTAATAAAAAAGAAGTGAAGTGAATAATCATCCCCCTCTTTCCTCTGTAATCACAATGTTAAAAGTTTGGGATAAAATTGATATTTTTACCAATACTTCCTTTTTCTCTTCTATCTTAAGTCCTACTCACCAAATCTCTCATTTTTAATTCTCCAAAATTGGAAAATTTTGAAAAAGGAGAGGTTCCATTTATATTATAACTTTTTAAATTGTCAATTTTCATCTTATAATGTCACTTTATATCTATTTTCTTAAATTAAACAAAAAGGGATATAATTGCTAATTTATATAATTCTTAATTTCTTATTATTTCTTCTAATTTCTATTTTAATTTTAAAACATCTAAATAAGAGAAGTGGATAATCATCCTCCTCTTTCCTTTCTTTTTTCCTTGTATTCTCAATTCTCCTCTCCTTTAAACTTCGAAACAGATAGTTTAGTTTTAGTCAGGTTAAATATAATCTTAATCCTTGTTTTATCACTCGGCATATTATCGTTTTTGCTTCACACTCGATTGGCATCTTATCTTTCCGTTATTTATTTCATGTCAAGCTAACTTTCATTTCATACTTTCCCACCACATGCATGGAATTTAACTATGCCAAAAGGCTAAGAAATGGACCACGATTTTAATTTCTTTCACCTCCAATTAGGCCAGTTCTTGGTCAATAAAAATGAAACAAAGACTTTTTTCTTTTACTAAGTCAGAAAGTTCATTGACAAATAAACGTGAGGCATAGTAAAACAAAAAGGAAATTCTTATAACAAAACAATAATGTTAGACATAATAAAAGTAAAAATTGCAATAGACTGATTTAGAAACAACCCACTACGTGGTTAGCTTATAAGACCATTCACATGTATTATTTAAAGAAGTCATATGACTCATTAAATAAGTTATCTGATTAAAGTACACGTAGATGATCTTATTAATTGACATATAATAAGTTGTAACATGCTGATTATAAACTGATTTGTAACCAAATACTGTACTTACTTTTAATAATTAAGTTATTAATTTCAAAACTCTCTTTTTTATGTCTCAAAACCTGCCCTGTTTTTAAAACCGCAAATTGCGGACAAAGACTCTTTAGTAAAGAATAAAATGGTCAAATGACCGGTCCGCCACCCCAATAAATCTACATCTGAAGTGACCAGCTTTTCACTTTACCAAAGAAAAATATAGGACATAGATCCGTACACGGCATGGTGGCGCTGGCTATGATTACATTTGAAGTTTAAACTAACTGAAACTATAAGAAAAACTTTTTGAAAATCCTAAATAACGTGTTTAGCACACGACAAATTTGTTAACTATTAAAATGAATTGTAATTAATGTAATATAATTTTCATATTGATATTACTTTATTATACATTAATTATAATTTATTACTTTATTATACACTAATCATAATTTATCACTTTAATAGTAAAACTTATATGATCTCTTAAATAAATTTAAGGGCAAACTACATTGTTGGTTCCTAACGTTTATCCAAGTTGCGCATTTGGTTCATAATGTTTTAAAACGATGCATCATTGGTCATTCTGTTAATCTCCGTTAGCTTGGTGTATACGTAGCTAACAGAATTATGACGTGTACAATTTTTAATTAATATATAATTTTTTTTAATGACAACAAGGATATGACATGGCATACTCATTTAAAAACAATCTAACCCAAAAAATTAACTCAATCCAAATAAATAAATAAAAACCCACCCAAATCAAATTAACCTTAAAATTAAATTCTAATTCTCTGTCTTTCTGTAACAAACTACCGTAAAGTATTATCTTCCTTCTCAACCTCTCGTTTCTCTCTATCTTCTTTCTCAAGGGACCCAAAGCAATAAGAAAAGACTAAAAAAGAGAAAAAGACCGATCATGCTGGTGAATTTGGGGCTCAAGCTTTGAAACGTTAGGATCACTTTTGTCTATTTTAAATGTTAGAGACTAAACACGCAACTTAGATAAACGTTAAAAACCAACAGTGTAGTTGATCCTAAATTTAAACTTCTAACAAATAAATTTTTATGTATACTGGTAATTCAAAAAACAATCACTGGTATAGTTTTTTTTTATAGGTAATACGAGTTTATTAAGAAAGGGAAAAAACTCCCTCTAGGTGCATAGAGCATGCACCAAGGAGGAAGGAAGATTACAACAGATTAATAGAAGAATTTAAAGCAAAACTTAAAGAAACAACAAAATTAGCTAGGGAAACTTCTGAAGTTAGGCTCCAGATCCGAGCCCAATCAAAAAGGAGGCCAAAAAATAATTCCGAAAGCTTGCTCTTCGAGTGATCTTCATTTTCAAAAACACGACTATTGCGCTCACGCCAAACAGTCCACATTAAACAGTGAGGAACCAAATTCCAAATCGAAGACTTTTGTTTACCAAAACAATTAAACCAACCAAAGAGAAGGTCAGCAATATTGTTAGGAAACACCCAAAGAACTCCAAAAGATCATAAGACCAAATGCCACAAATCAGAAGCCATACTGCAATAGATCAAAAGGTGAGGCCCAGTCTCCCCAGCATTCCAACACATACAACACCAACTAGCCAAATTGTAATCATGCCGCATCAAATTATCACAAGTCAAAATCTTACCCCAAGCCGCAGACCACAAGAAGAAAAAGACTCTACGAGGAGCTTTGACTCTCCAAATGGCCCGCCAAGGGAAAGAAATAGCAGAATGACTAGCAAGGGCATGGTAAAAGGATTTCACATCAAACTTCCCATGATGACGGAGCTTCCAATACAAAGAATCTGGATCAAGAGTGGATGGAATATTAGCATGAATGAAGGTAAAGAAAGCCAACACTTCTTCAATTTCCCAATCATTAAAATCCCGAATAAACAATCACTGGTATAGCATTTACAATATTAAAAAATAACTCAACTAACAACAACAAAATTAATTCAAATATCAATAAAGTTACTCTGTTGTTTTTTAGTTTCTAAGTATTATATTAAAGAGACAAAAACATTTGTATACCACAAAGAAAATTAAGAACTAATAAATTATGTGGACTGTAATGTATAGTGGCTAGTGCATTTAATTAATTATTAATTCATAGTTTAATAGCTTATTAAATTCATAATGAGACTAATAAATTTTTTTTTTGAATAACGAGACTAACAAGGGTAAAACTTAAATACAGTTCGTTACGTCAAGTACATGATTAAGATCCTCTAGAATTCCTAAGATACTTTATCACATAGAGTTCTTTTAATCTTAACATTTCTTTCAAAATAAAAGATCTAGATTAAAACATGTCATAAATCCACTAACATAATAATTTTTAAAAACAACTCAAAAACCAACTATTTAAAGCTGTTTACATTGGGAAATTATAAAAATAATAAATCTCCTCCACCATTGTCAAAGGAGCAGACCCCCAAAGCATCTAATTTACAACACAATAACAAAGATTGAACATAAATTGGTTTATTGTTTTATTTTCCCTAGCTGTGGAGAAACAAATTCACCAAGATGTAGATAAAGTAGTTCAGAAATAGACCATTACAATCTTTGTAACTTATGGTGTTGTAAATGATTCATTACAGAAAGTCGCGTCCTTCCAAACCCCAAAAATCCTTCTCACTTGAGTTTCTGTTGACAGAAAAATGTGAGGAAAGTCGCGTCCTTCCAAACCCCAAAAATCCTTCTCACTTGAGTTTCTGTTGACAAAAAAATGTGAGGAAGGTGGTAGGGGTGATGGACCTAGTGGAGGTGGAAGGGACCAATGTGGAGCCCGGGGGAGGAGAGAATGAGAGAGTTGAGACGAACGAAGACGCTTGACTGCTACAAAGTGAGGAGGGGATGATTCTTTTTCTAAAATGCTAAGTTATAGATGTTAAACGTGTGGTTTTTTTTTTTTTTTCAAGATTTGTTAGAGATTCATGACATCATGTCAAATATGAATCTAATTTAAAAAAAAAAAAAAAAAAAAAAAAAATTAATATTAAAATAACTCTATGATAAAGTATTTTCGAAATTTTAGATCTTAATCTTCAAGTATATTAGGTTCTTAGTTGAAATTCAAACACATTAAATTTAAATATTCTTGGAAAATATAACATTGTTTATGTTTTATTGGTTAATGCAACCATATATTTGAATTCAATTGAAAAACTTAATGTGTTTAACTTAAGAAATTGTACCTAAATTTTATCCGAGTTAATAAATTTATAATTAATGATTGTTAATAAATTGGATCATTATTTTTAAACTTAATAACTTAAAACTTTAGTATATATATTTTTTTGTCTTTCATTTCTAGATTTTTCATTTTTTTTGTTTTCTTTTTAGTTAGCAATATCCTACAGCTACAGGCTACTGCAACAAGTGTACTGTAGGATAGATTTATCAAAAAAAAAAGTTGTACTGTAGGATAGGACTTAGGAGGGGCTATAATCCTCTACTCCCTCCCAACTGTAACAACCTTCCACAGTTCCATGGCTATGGCTGTTTATCCAACTCCAACTCCAACTCCAACTCCAACTCCGACTCCGACTCCGACGGACCCCATCCCCATAGACGTGTTCTGGCACGAGGGGATGCTGAACCACGACACCGGCAGTGGCGTATTCGACTCCGGCGTCGATCCTGGGTTTCTTGACGTGTTAGAGAAGCACCCTGAGAACCCAGACAGGCTCAAGAACATGCTTTCCATACTCAGACGAGGTCCCATCTCTCCTCACATCTCTTGGCACTCTGGCACACCTGCTCTCGTCCCTCAATTGCTCTCCTTCCATACTCAAGGTAAGCAAGCCTCTTTGCTTACCCACATTCTATCAATTCGGTTTCAGTTTCTTTAATTGTTATTAAGATAGTGTGCCCCGAAACTGAATCTGGGTCGGTTTTAGTGATTCGTGTCCCAGATTAGTAAAAGGTTAAAGGCTTGATGATGATTTTGAATGTTGATTCCCCTGAAGTGCAAGCATGATTTCCAGGGGGTTTTTAGTTAGAATTCTATTGTGTGCATTGAAGTTTAAAATTTTATAATGTATTGGACTTTTAGCAGCTGCTGGATTAGTACTTAGTACCAATTTGCTTTGCTTTCCCTGTAATTTGTAGCAAATCAAATAATGTGTGGAAGAAAATCTTGGGGGAGGGATTATTTTGAATATAAAAGTCTCTGTAAGTTATTTCATTTTAAAGAATGCTGGACACGAGTTACATCAGAGTCTGATACGATTTCAAGTTTGTTGATTTCCCAGAATACATAAATGAACTAATTGAAGTAGATAGAAATGGAGGAAAGATGCTTTGTGCTGGAACTTTCTTGAACCCTGGATCATGGGATGCTGCGCTTCTTGCGGCTGGTACTACGTTATCAGCAATGAAGCATATACTTGATGCGTGTGGCAAAATTGCTTATGCATTGGTTAGGCCTCCAGGGCACCATGCTCAGCCTACTCAAGCTGATGGGTACTGCTTCCTTAACAATGCGGGTCTTGCTGTTCAGTTGGCTTTGGACTCTGGTTGTCAAAAGGTTGTAGTTATTGACATTGATGTTCATTATGGCAATGGAACAGCAGAGGGGTTCTATAGGTCAAATAAAGTTCTTACCATCTCCCTTCATATGAATCATGGGTCTTGGGGTCCGTCTCATCCGCAGAATGGATCTGTTGATGAACTTGGTGAAGGAGAAGGGTTTGGGTATAATATGAATATACCTCTACCAAATGGCACTGGTGACAAGGGATATGTGTATGCCATGACTGAGTTGGTCCTTCCAGCCATTGAAAAGTTTGGGCCTGATATGATAGTTTTGGTTGTTGGCCAAGATTCAAGTGCTGTAAGTTCTCTCTTTCTCTCTGTTTCTCTCTCTAAATTCCTAATCAAAATATTTATTAAAGTATGTTCAGAATTTTGTCTGCTCATATTTTAATTGAGATTTTGCATAAGACCTATATATGACTGGAGCATTCAGAAAACATGAACCATGGGTTTTTATGGAGTTAGACTGTTGAAAAGGGAGAATGAAGTGCTAAAGTGACTAGGAGTCTAGGATACAGCCATACAGGGAATTGAATATGTCTGATGGTTTGATGGCAATATTTAAAGAATGAATATTAATGTCTTTTTCCTTTTTAAGGTAAAATTTGAATGTAATAAGGAGCTAAGGATGATGACATAATTTTAAAGATCTTTAAATGGAGACTGAATGGTGGATATATGATAAAAAATTTGCTATTGTTTGGTCTACTTGGTACTGCAATTTGACTCAAATTAGGACTTTGGACTATCTCTAGAGTTTAGCTGCAGTCCCCAATGTTTCTATTTCTATGCAGTGGAATTCAGTCTTCAGAGTCTTCTCATGAAGACTGTTGATGTTGAGTCAAATAAATATTATTCATTATTACTTTTGTTCAGCTCAAATTATACCCAGTTTCTCGCTTATTGACTTAGCTTACATTCCTTTGAGCACTTCAATTTACTTCAAAGAGCCTTCTCCAATAGGGGAAAAGCCTTCGATTTCCGTCAAATGAATTGGCCTCCCCTGGATCTTCCACCATCCAAGCTTCCTTTCCTCCCTATGCTATGCTTTCCCAGCCAAGGCCTACCATGCTTCACGCCTTCTCTTAGGAACAAGAGAATGATCTGGTTTGACCCCTTTTCTTAGTAAACAATGTCTCCATCATCAAGTAAAGAAATCCTCTTCATTGGAGGGTTTTTATTTTATCATTGTTATATGTATATATAATTGGAATAGGATTTTGGTGTCCACTTTTCACTATTTCCAAAGCTGCCCTTATGGTTTAGTTCAAATATAGTTTCCCAAAAACAAAATTAAGGACAAAAGAGTATTTTGGCAAATGGTTAAATGGAATAAAATAAAACGATATGGGATTAAAATAGTCAAATTGAAAAAATCTCATAAATATATCTAACTCCATACCCTCATTTTATCTGTAGTTATAACTACCCTTTTTTTTTGGATAAGAACTACCCAAACTTTTAGACAGTTACTTATTTTGAACAAAACAAGTATTACACAATGGATTCTATTTTTATTTTAAAAATATTCTTTAAGCTCGTGCTAGAACGTGCACGAGGCTAGTTATTACTTATTATTATTATTATTATTTCTTTATTCAAAAAACATGGTGAAAAACTCAGCCACAATGCCAACTTCAAGAATGCCTATGGCATGCTACCTTGTTTGTGATTTCTGTAAACAAATTTTCAAACATAGAAAATGTCATTAAATAGCTCGTTAACATATTTCTCCTTTACTTTTGTGGATTTATTTATTTATTTTTTCATGTAATTATAAGGGATCAATTGTTAATGTTGATAAAAGATGGAGTTTCTTATACAGTTACATTGCATGTGATTTAGTTTGATCCCAATGGAAGGCAATGCTTGACAATGGAGGGTTATCGAGAAATTGGGCGTATAGTTTGTTGCTTGGCGAACAGGCATACTGGTGGTCGCCTTCTTATTGTCCAAGAAGGTGGATATCATGTTACGTATTCAGCTTATTGTCTTCATGCAATGCTTGAAGGTGTTCTCAACCTCCCACTTCCACTTGTATCTGATCCCATTGCTTATTACCCAGAGGATGAGGCCTTTGCTGTAAAAGTAATTGATTCCATTAAAAAGTACCAACAAGACACTTTACCATTTTTAAAAGGAGCTTAATTCGAAGGTATGCTTTACATTCTGTGCTTATAATTTGTTTTCCAGTTGTAAACCTTTGATACATGATATACTATCGAATACAAAAAAATAGTACATTAATTGTTAATTTTTGTTATTTTAATTTAAATAAATAAAGATTTTGTGATGATTGAAA
>OU015770.1:7445446-7527978 GCA_907173295.1 Fagus sylvatica | reverse complement strand
TTGACAATGGAGGGTTATCGAGAAATTGGGCGTATAGTTTGTTGCTTGGCGAACAGGCATACTGGTGGTCGCCTTCTTATTGTCCAAGAAGGTGGATATCATGTTACGTATTCAGCTTATTGTCTTCATGCAATGCTTGAAGGTGTTCTCAACCTCCCACTTCCACTTGTATCTGATCCCATTGCTTATTACCCAGAGGATGAGGCCTTTGCTGTAAAAGTAATTGATTCCATTAAAAAGTACCAACAAGACACTTTACCATTTTTAAAAGGAGCTTAATTCGAAGGTATGCTTTACATTCTGTGCTTATAATTTGTTTTCCAGTTGTAAACCTTTGATACATGATATACTATCGAATACAAAAAAATAGTACATTAATTGTTAATTTTTGTTATTTTAATTTAAATAAATAAAGATTTTGTGATGATTGAAACGTTAAAGGGGCATGGCCCCCTAGGCCTAAGCTTAGTTTGCCCCTCTTTTAAGGATATGGAGATGATTTTGTAACTAGAATTGAGGTTCTAACTTGCTTCTAATTTTGTGTGTGTTTTCATGTTTTGAGGTCTCAGACTCTTACTGATCTTTACATAATCTTTTTTATATGGCATGCATCTCTGTAGCAATTTGTTGTATTCAGAATTTTGGACACCTGTGTACTTCAAATCAAAATAACATTCACAAAAGGGGTAATACTTAATCCTCTAATTAATGCATATGCCTACATTTGTTATGAATGTCAGTTCCAAACATGTGTTATTAGGCTTTTCTGTTAGGGAGATAACACCTTAGGGAACCTTTAATTGAGGAGTTAATATAACACATAGGGACACCATTTTACCCAAAAGCTTAAGCCTATGGGTTTGGGCCCAGTTATGTTATATTAATTCCCCAACATCTTTACTCCTCCATGTGGGACTTCCACTCACACATGTATATCCAACAATCTCCCCCTCATGTGTGAGTCACTGCCTCTCTCTGGGCTTCAAGACCCCTGTTTTTCTTGGGCCACGAGTAAGTCCTACTAGCTTCCTCTTGCCTATGGGCTTTTTCTTTCTCTTACGCATCATTTATGGGCCTCTCGTACGCCATCCATGAACACATGTCATCCCTGCACTCTTATTCATGGGAATCCCGTACGTCTATATCATCCATGGGAACCTTGCGCCGCGTCATTGTTCTTTGAACTAGAACCCATTGACAACTCTCTTTGTTGGGTCTTTTTTCCAAGATCGTCGTATGGGCTTTATTGGGCTTTCCTTGTGCGATGTACACTTGTGTGGGCTCCAAGTACACGCACTTCCGTCCCTGCTCCAACTGCGAAAGGGACCACATGTTCCCGCTCCATCTGCGAAAGGAACTTTTTCATAACCTTGCCACCTTGCTGCACACCACCATTATGGGCTCTGATACCATTTGTTAGGGAGACAACACCTTGGGAGCCTTTAATTGAGGAGTTAATATAACACATAGGGACACCACTTTACCCAAAAGCTTAAACATGTGGGTTTGGGCCCAGTTATGTTATATTAATTCCTCAATATCTTTACTCCTTCTCCATGTGGGGCTTCCACTCACACGTGTATACCCAACATTTTCTACCAGTTGAACTCTCTCTCTCTCTCTCTCTCTCTCTCTCTTTTATGAGCAAAATATGTTTCTTGGTTAGCTTTCTGAATGACTGTTAAAAGTTGATAAAATACAACTGTGTCATGTGGAAATCGTCACTTACTGGATACAGAAATGATATTTCTTGAACCAGGTTTTTGCTGCAAATCCATTTGCTATGTTGGTTTTGGAGATTTTCTACTAGTAGATGCTATCACCTGTTTCTATAATATTCTTTTTTTCTAAATTGTATATAACCTCTGGGTTAAATTCAACAGCAGGTTATTTTTCACTAAACCATTTTTGTAAATACATTATGTAAAGTTAAGGTAGGCTTTATCCTCATTGTCTCATGTGCTTCAATTTGCTTATTGTGAGGGTGCACATGGAGTTTTCTTAAGGGAGAATGACTCTTTAAGTCACTAAAATGAATTTTACTTAAGATGATTAAGCAAGGCATAGTAGTTTATAGTTATAGCATACTTTTAGAATGATTCCTCCTACCACTCTTTTTCCCTTGAACCAATTATAGCATGCAGGATTTATTTCAATCCAGGTAGTAGTCTCTATTCATTAGTTTAAATTTTTGCAAGATGACGTACCAGCTAAAACATTTTAGATTTAATCATAAAAATATAGATCTTAGGAATGTAAGTCTGACTTAAGCCCTTCTTTTGGTGTCTGTAATGTCAAAATTATGGATTACTTAAATCATAACAAATTATTCTGAGATTTAGGAATTCCAATGGTAATAGTCTGGACTTTGTCTGTACTTTAGCCTGAAGAGACTAGAAAATTTTGTAAAATGAATTGACAAAGGTCTTGACTCTTGAGTTAGAGTCAGGCAATTTTTCATCACCAACCTTGAATTTATATGCTCTTGCAGACTATCTAGTATTGAATAATAAAAAATTTGATCTTAAAGTAAAAGAATTGAACATTTTCGCATAATCAGTTGAACCAGGAGTTCATAAATCTCAT
This sequence comes from Fagus sylvatica, assembly GCA_907173295.1. Lineage (NCBI taxonomy): Eukaryota > Viridiplantae > Streptophyta > Magnoliopsida > Fagales > Fagaceae > Fagus > Fagus sylvatica. The sequence continues at coordinate 7,525,392 of OU015770.1, read as the reverse complement.
GCAACCTTAGGAAAATAGGAACCACTAGACTAGACTAACCCCGGATTTAGTTTATGGAATTTATAAAGTAAATATTTTGAATGAGAATTCAAGCACCGTTATGGAATCTATACGTTGATAGACGAGTCATCATTGACTGCAACGGCACAATTATTGGAATTATAATGATTATTGATGAGTTCAGATTCAAATGTAGATAGATGATCAAAAGCTGCTTTAAACTTTAAAGTAGACAGTTAGACCGTCACCATGGCGGAAATTTGCTCTTAATTGGTCCCATTTGGGACATGAATTCAAAGTTTGGTGAGAACAATTCGCTTGGTAAATATTTGTGGTTGTAAATTTTTTACTGTCTTTCATCTCTCTCACTTATGGAGTATGTCATGGGCTTCTAAATATATATAGGTCATAATTTACCTCAAACCTGGTTTGGAATAATTCTCATTTTAACCTACTACGTGTCAATTAAATAGACCATCCATATGTATTATTTGAAAAAATCACATCACTCATTAAAAAGGTCATGTGATTAAAAGTACATATGGATGATCTATTTACTTGTCACGTAGTGTGTTGGAGGAGGATTCCTCCAAACCGGTTGAAGGAAAACTATTTCCATATATTAATGTCATGGACTTCTAGTATTTATTACAACAGTGCCTCGAGTCAAATTATATAAAACGGACTGCCTGTAGTTTTTTGATGCCTTAAGAATAGAAGATCGTTGGGCGGGCATCACTCTTTGCGCCAACAGGCAACAGGGTAGGTAGCATTTTTTATGACCGAAAGCAACTGCCTATAGATTCTTTGTTCTGGAAAATTATATAATTACCCCTTTGTTCTTCACTACAAGTGACTGTGTAAGAGCATCTCCAAGAGGGCTCTGTATTTCCACAAATACAGAGCCAAACCCAAAAAATCAGCAACTGCCTATAGATTTTTCTTTGTTCATTCTTCATCTAATTTTTTATTATTTTCTCCGGAAAATTATATAATTATGGGTTGCCGTGGGTCTTGGGAGAGCACAGTGAAGAAAATAGAAATGAGGAGAGAGAAAAGAAAAATGAAGAGAGAGAAAAAAAGTTAAAATAAAATAAGGAAAATATTATTTTAATAAAAATAAAGATAAAATAGAGAGTAGTGTTGGAGTTGAAGTTGCAAAAGTGACTCTCCACATGTGAAAAATTCTCCACATGTGGAGATAAAATGAAGAGAGTGCTGGAGATGCTCTAAGACTTCAAGATTTCTTAATACAAATTGACATTCCAAAGCATATCATCATTCATGAGGTCATGCTTATGAATTTCTACTTGCAAGGTCCGTGTGGGTCCACGTATACCCATAGTAATTTATTTTTTTCTTCTTTAGAAATTCTCGCATGGAAATATGCAGACCAAAGTTAGAATTTGATGATGGAAATAACTGTTAAATTTAATCATATTAGTTTTGTGACTAAGAATGAGTCAATTGTTCTCAGCATCTTGGCATGCGCTTATACCCATGTTTGAGGCTCTCTTGAGATAGTGTGAAAAACTTTTTAACATAATATTTCATTTTTAAAAAAGATTCTTTCTTGAATAAGTATCTTATTTTCAATATAGAATATAATATTCTGTTAAAGAAGTTATATTGAGAACGTAAACTTATTTATTGCATTTATACAAACCTCAGCGACTGATTGTCATTTTTTAACCTTTGGGGGAGTTCATTTTGTGAAACCTTAATTAAAGTTGGTGTAATTTGTCTAAGGGAAGAGAAACAATGGAAGTTGAGAGAGAGAATGAAGAACGTGAAGACAAGAGACAAAAGTGAGGAAGTTGATAGTTGAAGTTAAAATACTGATTATTATCTTTTCATTAAATTCATTCTATTAAAATCGATGCTTTTGTCACACAATACGAGATGAATAGGACATTTAAGGATATCATGTACAATATTAGAGATGGAAAACTGTCTGAACCTTTGCTTTCTTGATGGTACAGATTAAATTCGTTAATCCTAATATGATTAGTACGTTTCCTTTATTCCAAAGCAATGGTTCCAGTAGTATATCACTCATGAAAGTTGGAGAAGAATCTTGGGGGTTGACATCTTGGACTCTTGGTGGTGTTATCCCTTTTTGCTGCTTTTTCTCTCTCTCTCTCTCTCTCCTCTTTTATTTAAATATATAACACTAAATTTGGGGTTTATAAAAGAATATAAGAGAATTATAAATGAATAATATGGAACAAAAATAAATATAATTTTCTCTACTCTACTGAGGAGTTTGTAAAAAATAAAATAAAATATTTAATTTTACTATTATGCCAAGAGCTTTATAGTTTAATTATTGATCATGTTTACAGTGGAGATATCCATAATTTAAATCTTAACTCTCCCAACTATTGAGTTATCATTTAAAAAAAAAAAAATATTATTATACCTTTTATTTATCCTCTAAGGTAAATATAAATTTCTCATTTTTTGGAAGAATGATCTAGAGAAAATAAATAGCTCCAAGGTTTCATTGTCTTCTTTGTATTCCTTAAAAAATATCTTCCAAACAAAGAGTGTGGCTCATATTATTCCTTTCCATTCTATTTCCTCTATTCAAATGGGTTATAGGCTTGTTTAGACAATCCAAGGCGTTACAATCGAGATGCCGAGCTGCCGACTAGAGAAGATTTTTCATTTTTTATTTTTGATAACAGACTGGAGAAGATGATAGCATTTGCAGATGGGCCTCTTAGGTTTGTGTGGTTACCAAATAGACAAGGCGTGACACCTTGAGGCACATGGTTCTGTCGAGGATTGCCAATAATGTGAACCATTGATGAGGATATCAGAATGCTTATTAATGCTTTGACAATTTACTCTTTATTTCATTTTTGTCGGAAGGGCAAAGTTGACATTTTGAGACTTGAGTTCAGTATTTCTATTCTTTTCTTTCTCGTTTTTTAAACTTTTCTCAAAGGTAGAGATATAAAAGTTTAAACTTGTCCCCAAATTGATATGCGATTTATTAGATTTGTTGGGCGGTCCATTTTATGTGGGAGATACCAATACCAATTTACATAAATGTGTAACTGCATTTGTCTTCTCATCTTGTTGTGGGGTCACGGGAAAATAAAGTAATGAAGCAATGCAAAACCCCTTTAATTGCAGTTGAGGTTGTTAATTCCATTACCTTTCCTAATGCTTTTTTGAGCACTATTGTGACTGATTGTGACTGATTGCAGGTCTTTAATGAAGAGATTTGAAACTTGTTCCCTCAAGCACATCTTTAGGGAAGCAAATGGGTGTGCTAATTTATTTGCAAAGGCTAGCTATGACCAGATTCCAGATTATATTTCTTTCTCTAATGCCCTAGCGCATGTGCTGGAGGTTTTGGCCTTTGATGTATTGATTGTTACTCATTTCCGTTTGATTAGTTCATAATTTATATATTTCCTTTTAACCAAAAAAAAAATGCAAAACCCAAGAGTGAGAAAATTAAATTTCCTACAAAACAAGTATTTTAAAGAAAGTATGAGATTCGTCTTCTCATCTATTGTGATGTATTCTTGATGTTTTGGTAGCCTCTATTTATTTCAGAGAGGATTGTTGTAAACCCATTATTTTATAGTGGAAACTTTTAATAGAAGATATAGGAACATTTGGTTATCCCTTTTCATCGGAGGATTTCTACGTAAAAATTCAGTGACATAATTTTGGATTATTGTTGATTTGGTGTGAATTTTCTTGTGTGAATTAAATGGAGGAATTTTTATGATTAAATTTACAACTTCTAATTATTCGGTGTCAAAGACTAGAATGGAGGGTTTTTTTATTTATTAAGAATTCTTTGAGCCCATTAAGTGGAGCTGTTGTTTCCACTATGAAAACTAAATCTCTTGCTGTTGCACTTTATTATTTTATTGATCAATGAGTTTTATAGCTTGAAATGATATGAACTCTTTCCGTAACATTATAGAATATAGATGTTACAATTAATTATTTGTTGCAATACGTTATAAAACCACGTGTTTGTAGTAGTAATACAATTAGGGATCTACCTTAACTCATGTTTAGTACGTGCATAGATCAATGCATATATATATTAAGTGGTGGAGGGAGATTCAAATCCTTCCTTAGAAAGATGAGAAAGAGTCATTTAACCTAAAGATCATTGGCAACGTGCATCCCATAATTCTTTTATACTATTACTTCTCCTAGTATATACCATGAAAGTTGCTTAAGAATGATGCCATATCAAAGCATTGAAACATACCGTAATACATCATAATGTTTCTAACAATATTATGTTTTTCTAAAGAAATAATATTATATTTTTAAAAAGCAAGATGATGGAAGGGGATGAGATGAAAGAGCGTTACTTTGATTCAATTTGGATTCTAAAGTTTTCATATCCTCAATAGGTCAGCACTCCTAATTAAGTTCCTCTACCATGCATTAGCGATAATGATTTGTTTAATATGTGGCCCTCACCATGTCTACTTTGATCCAAGTGTTGTTACAAAAGCCTCCTACACATCTCCCACCAACATCCTCTCAGAATCATTTGAGTAAGCATATATTTAGGGTTTTGTACCAAAAGTCATAAAAACACAATAATTTTAGAAGCTTCAAAGTAACATAGATAATAATAGATTAATCTGGTAGGTTTGTTAAATGCGTAACCCAATAAGAGTTAACCATTAGAGTAACTACTTGATATATAAAATTAACTATTGGAGTTAACCAATGCCTGCTCTGCTACGTGCTTTTAGCTGTCTTTATTCTCTAATAAAGGGAAGCAAAAGCTAATTAGGCAAGTTGAGAGAGGCCTACCTTTCTCATTTATCATTCAGATGGTCTCAATAGTTAATATCAACAGAATTCTCTGGCAAAATTATAGGCGTAACTAATCTAAAGGGTCTTAGGGATAATCATGACTATCATCCATTAGAGCAGGTTAATTATGTGTAGGCACATTAGTTTGAGTCTCTTCACATTAGGATGTTAAGTGTCATCTTGAAATTAGTCAAAGAGCACGCAAGCTGGCCCGGACACCCAAATTCATCAAAAAAAAAAAAAAAAAATTTATGTGTACACACCACACAGATCTCACATATTTTTAGACCTCGTAAAAATGGACTCTAACCCAAACAGAAAAATAGGATATGAATAATCCAAAAACACACTTAATTAGATGATTATACTTTATTTCCCATTTCATGTATACACTTTTTTTTTCTTTCTCTTTTGTAGAATTATTATACTAGTAGACTATTAGAATTAATTATTAGACTATAGAATTAACTATAGAATTAAAGACTTATTTAACTTTTATCTTTGAGTATTTTTTTTTATTTTTTTATTTTTTTTTTTATATGTGAAAAAAATACGTTTCATTTTGGGTTGACATGATTCATCAAAGCCCGAGTAAGGGTCATAAAAATAACAACCCATTTTACTATTTTTTTACATGAACTTGATAGGGTCAAACTTGAACTCAATCGACCAGACTTCTTTGCCAGGTCTATAGAATTTGCTAACAAACTAAAAAGTAAAAATAAAATCAAGGGCTGGGCAAGGGAGTTTGAGGAAGCAATTTCAAGTGCATGGCTCTAGTTCTTACACAAATTTGTCATTGCCAAGACGTATGGAAGTTAAAAGAGCTAGTTGAGCATGGTTCTTACCCCATGGTAAGTGGTAACCGTAATAATCACTTGGTACTCTTAATTTATGAAGAGATCCTTTTTTGTATAAGAGAATAACTACAAAGCTTTTACAAGGAAGTAGGGATAATTAGTATTAGCAAGCAATAGTTGGACACATGAACTTTTTTCAAGGCATGCTCAAGGAAACTCCCGAAGAATGAGTTTAAGTCCCATCGTGACTTGTCTGCTAAGCATAACTTTATTCTGCGTCAAATGTACTCAAAGATATGAAACATATATATATCTAGAAAGTGATTACTAAATCTTCCTTTTAACAAAAAAAAAAAGATTACTAAGTCTTCCACAAATTGAATGGTGGCTCCGCCATAGCTCTCATTGTATTCGAATTCGAGCATAAAGTTGAAATCTCATAGCTTCATTATTGTTTAACTTGGAAAAAAATCTGCTTTTGTAGGGTTTATCTCTCACCAACATCCCTTGCAGGATAATTTGAGCGAGCATGCTTGTAGGGCATTATATGAGCACATAATTATAGAAACTTATTAGTAGTTTGCATATGTTATGTTGGTATCGGTTGTTAAATTCCAGACTAAATTATGAGAATAATTAATACAAATTAACCGGGTAAACTATGGTATGTGTCCTTGCTTTTTTTAAAGAAAAGAAAGAAGAAGATTAAATTGTAATCCTCATAGTTTATGGGTAGTTTCAAATTAAACCTCCACAATTTCAAAATTTTCATGTTATATTTTACGATTTCATAATGTTTTACTAATTCAAGACATGCACCCAATGTCGGTAATGTCATTAATGAAAAATATATAAAGAAAACAAAACAAAATCTTGCGATTGTTTAGATACATGTGTTTATTATTTGTGGACATTATTCACTTCAAGCTACGCATTGTCATTTTGTTTAACAATTTTCCATTAACAACATCATGCGTCATGAATTTATGGTTTCAATTGAACATTGTCAAATTATAGGTTTAATTTGAAATTTCTAAAAGTTTGAGCCTTAATTCAAAACCACCTCTAAAACATGAGGCTTAAAATATAATTTTCAAAAAATAATGTAAAAATTAAAACTCTAGTTGTCAAGAGTCTCGTGAGTTAATATACCACGTTATTCTTATGGGAAAAACTTAAGTTTGAATTCTTTTAGCTTTCACTATTATTTACTTAATTAATTTAAGGGAACAAAAAAAATTAATTATAATATTTGATTAACCAATATAATAACAAATGGCTCGATTTGATTTAGTGAAGAGAGGCCGACACAAGCCGTTTGTCATTTATTGGGGTTGCAAAGTCTAAAATATCATGTCATTGGACTTTGGAGTGGGGAGGAGTCATAGATTCAATCCTATTTTTTTCGATAAGTATAGATTCAATCCTATTGACCACAAAAATGATCGAACAAATAGAAAAAGTAAAAGGCTATGGCTGTAGAGTTTCGAACATTAAGCATATTCTTTTTTGTTTGTTAATTTCAAACATTAATTTAAACTATCATTAGCCTTAATCTTTTGTCATTTGTTATGGGCGCATCCTATACTAAAGGATAAAGAAAATGGATAGTTAAAAAAAAAAAAAATTTGAATAGTTGATATGCATACCTTACATTTTTGAACTAAAGTAGCATTCCAATATTTATATTAACAAATCTTTAATAGATTCTCAGACTCTTTTCTCCGTGACATAATTGATAAAAGCACCTGATGTTTACACAAAATTTCATTGATATTCCATTCTAACATAACAAATATGTGGATACATTTTTTATTGGGTAAGATATGGATAGAATTTTACACATCACAAATGATAGATTGACACCATTTTGAGCTATGACTATAACAATTCATGTATTACCTCTTTTCTCTCCAAAGCATATAAACCAACTTCCACAAATACATTAATTTATGTTGTTCTTCATTTACTTAAATTAAATTATTAAAACTATAAACAATAAAAAGACACAATGTTCTCCTTCTCCAAGAGTCCAAGTAAAAGAAAAGTATTTTCAACTTCTTCCATTATGGCAATCCCGGAATTCTCTTTTACTGGTCCCAAGGAATGCTAGCAACCGAAATCAGCGGAGCACTCTCCTCAATAAGCCGCCATCATGACCAAACCTGTAATCTTTGCTGGACCCACATGTTTAGCCTACTATATACTATTATTTTCCAAAGTTTTATTCTTTATTTATTATACCAAACGCAAAGCCAGGAAAAGCCAAATCTTTTTTGACACTTCCACACTTTTGTTTTTTTTGGTAATACTGGTCATTTTGATTTGTTAATATAAGATATTTTATTAAATAAAAAAAAATGTAATTAAAGAGAGCAGAAACAAAAAGAAGATGAAAGAATGAAAGTCAGGCACAAGAGAGTCATGGTGGAGGTAGACTAGTATCTGCTTTTACGTTTGTTCCCTCGAGAAGTGGATCGAAACCTCAAAAGTAGAAGCTGATCTCTATCTACGCGGGTCTCTATCTCTACTTGGAACCTCTATTTTCTCATCTGGGTCTTCACCATTTGCCATAAAAACCTTTACTTTTCTACTTCACTCCCATTTTTCTTTCCCAATATCACTCTGTTTTTGTTTTTGTCTATCTGGGTCTTTGTTTTTATTGTGTACTTTGGTGATATGGGTTGAGTTAGTTTTAGCATTCATGTGGGTTTTCTGAGGCACATTTGCATTTGCTATTTTTCTTGGTTCATTCTTTGAAAATAGTACTAATCATGGATGTTAGCCAGAGGTGGCTGCTGTGCATTTGTGTTGCTTTGTGCCTATTCACAGTGGCTGATAGTCTAACAAACCCCAGTGACGTCAAAATTCTCAACGATTTCAGAAAAGGGTTGGAGAATCCAGAGCTTCTCAAGTGGCCTGCCAATGGAGATGATAATCCTTGTGGTCCTCCTTCCTGGCCTCATGTGTTCTGTTCTGTGGATAGAGTGTCACAGATTCAGGTTCAGGGCCTTGGTCTCAAGGGACCTTTGCCTCACAACTTTAACCAGCTCTCAAGGCTTGCAAATTTGGGCCTTCAAAAAAACAAGTTTAATGGGTCATTACCCACCTTTAGTGGGTTATCAGAATTGGAATTTGCCTACCTAGATTACAATGAATTCGATTCAATCCCATCTGATTTCTTTGATGGACTTACCAGTATTCGTGTCCTGGCTTTGGATTACAATCCGTTTAATGAGAGTACCGGTTGGTCTCTTCCTGATGAATTGGCAAAGTCAGTTCAATTGACAAATCTTTCTTTGGTACATAGTAACTTAGCTGGACCATTGCCAGAATTTCTGGGCACATTGCCATCTTTGACAGCATTGAAGCTTTCATATAACCGGTTATCTGGTGAGATTCCAGCAAGTTTTGGGCAGTCATTGATGCAGATTTTGTGGCTGAATGATCCAGATGGTGGAGGGATGACTGGTCCAATTGATGTAATTACATCAATGACTTCACTGACTCAGCTTTGGCTACATGGAAACCAGTTCAAAGGGACTATTCCAGAAGGTATAGGAAACCTGACATCTTTGAAAGATCTCAACCTCAATGGAAACCAACTTGTTGGTCTGATTCCTGAGAGTTTAGCAAGTTTGGAGCTTGACAACATGGACTTGAACAATAACCGGCTAATGGGTCCAGTACCAAAGTTTAAAGCTGGTAATGTTTCTTTTGCTTACAATTACTTTTGTCAACCTGATCCTGGGATACAATGTTCCCATGATGTTACTGCACTTTTGGATTTTCTTGGTGATGTGAATTATCCTTTGAGTCTTGCTTCTGATTGGTCTGGTGATGAACCTTGTGGAGGGCCATGGTTGGGATTGAATTGCAATCCAAAGTCCCGGGTTTCTATTTTAAATTTGCCAAGACATGGGCTTAATGGTACTCTAAGTCCTTCAATTGCAAAGCTAGACTCTTTGATTGAAATTAGGCTTGGAGGAAACAATTTAAATGGTACAGTCCCTGCTAATTTTACTGCATTGAAATCATTGAGATTGTTAGATTTGAGTGGAAACAATCTTGAGCCACCACTACCAAAGTTTCCTGAAAGTGTGAAGGTTATTACTGATGGAAATCCTCTCTTAGTTGCAAATGAGACTGGGGTAGCTCCACTACCTGCTAAGAACCCACCACAAATAAGTCCAGAGTCTCCCTCTATCAATACACCACCAGGTCCTGTACAAATATCACCATCCTCTAGAGCACCTCCCACAATTGGGGGCTCAAGCTCTAATCCTTCTAGGTCTGTATCAGTGCAACCCCAACCAAAAAGCTCCAAAAGATTGAAAACAGTTATTATTGTGGTTGGAATTGCTGTTATTGCAGTTGTGGTTCTTTTGGTGATTATTCTATCTATATACTGTTGTAAGAAGAGGAAACACACTTCTGAAGTTCCTAGTTCCATTTTGGTTCATCCTAGAGACCCATCTGATCCACAAAATATGGTTAAGATTGCAGTTTCAAATAACACCACGGGAAGTTTATCAACTCTAACTGCAACTAGTGCTACAAGTAACACCAGCAGTGGAACAGAAAATTCTCATTTGATTGAGGCTGGGAACCTGATCATATCTGTTCAAGTTCTCCGGAAGGTGACTAATGATTTTGCACCACAAAATGAGCTTGGCCGTGGTGGATTTGGAACTGTTTATAAGGGTGAATTAGAAGATGGGACAAAAATAGCTGTTAAGAGAATGGAGGGTGGGGTGATTAGCAACAAAGCTGTGGAAGAATTTGAGGCTGAAATTGCTGTTCTGTCTAAGGTGCGGCACCGCCATTTAGTATCTCTGCTGGGATACTCAATCGAAGGCTCTGAAAGGCTTCTTGTGTATGAGTATATGCCTCAGGGTGCTCTAAGCAGACGTCTTTTCCATTGGAAGAGCCTGAATTTGGAGCCACTATCATGGACCAGGAGGCTCATAATTGCATTGGATGTTGCTAGAGGAATGGAGTATCTTCATAATCTGGCTCGTGAAACCTTTATACACCGAGATCTCAAGTCTTCAAACATTCTTTTGGGTGATGAGTTTCGGGCAAAAGTTTCAGATTTTGGGTTGGTCAAACTTGCTCCAGATGGACAGAAATCTGTTGCTACTAAGCTTGCCGGGACATTTGGATACCTTGCCCCTGAATATGCTGGTAAGATTTTTTTCCCCTTTTGAGTCCCCTGTCAATTCTTAATTCTGACATCAGTTAAAAATTAGTTCACAGATATTGCAAAAAGCTACATATGCTATGATTTATTACTACTGTGAAAATAATCTTGATAGCCTCATTGCATTTTGCATATTATCTCATATTTTTTAGTTTTAGTTAGTCAGTTCTAAATGTGTTTAACACCTTGTAATGCCTGTTAATTCCCTTTCCAAACTGCAAAATAAGGTACTTTGTGGTTTCAGTTGTGTAAATTTTTACAATTCGTCAATCATGAGTAGTTGTGATTAGAATTTTGTTGAATTGACTTGGTCACAACTTAGTATAACAGCTACTATTATCAAAAAGATTTTGAAGATGGTGCTGGAAAATCACTACTTGTCCAACTACTAAGGCTTAGTTCAACCCAACAACATTCAGTACTTTTATTTTTTTTATATCAGAGAGGAACATGGTCCAAGATATATGCAAATTTAAAACTATGTGCATCTGATAAGCCCCTGTAGAATGTTTCAAGTTATGTAACAACAGTTTAGAATGCACGTTAATTTATATTTAGCACTAAACAACATTATTTCTTTCGTTTCTTGTTCTTGTTAATCACATCTATCTGTGTTTTGTTTAGCCCTTTTAAGTTTCTGTTATAGCCATTTTAAGTTTCTGTTTTTCTGCCAAAGAGTGTTCAAGTAGAGATCACAACTAAACTAAAGATTTAAAAGTATGTGGTGTAAAAAAATGCATCTAAATACTACTACCAATGAGTATGATATGGTTATAGAGTTATAACTTTGTGATCCTTAATGTAATTCTAAACTAAACTGTTCAATTGAATTTGTATTCCAAGGTAAAAAATTTCTTGATTATCACATGGTCGGGATGTTTGGGTGTCCTTGAGATGATAGCCTTTTCAAACAAATTGTCTTTTTTATGTTCACACAATTTGATGCACTTAAATCTCTAATATTTCATTTCTATGGGTTTCAGTGATGGGGAAAATCACAACTAAAGTCGATGTGTTCAGCTTCGGAGTGGTGTTGATGGAACTTTTAACTGGATTAATGGCGCTTGATGAGAGCCGCTCAGAGGAAAGCCGGTACTTGGCTGAGTGGTTTTGGCGAATCAAGTCAAGCAAAGAGAGGCTTATGGCTGCCATTGATCCAGCTCTTAATGCAAATGAAGAGATCTTTGAGAGCATCTCTGTAATCTCTGACCTTGCTGGACATTGTACTGCGAGGGAACCAAATCATCGGCCTGATATGAGCCATGCAGTGAATGTGCTGTCCCTACTCGTTGAAAAATGGAAGCCAATGACTGACGAATCAGAGTATATCTCTGGAATTGATTACAATCTACCCCTGCCACAGATGTTAAAGGTTTGGCAGGAAGCAGAAAGCAATGTCAGTTATACTAGTATTGATTCAAGCAAGGGAAGTATTCCAGCAAGGCCTACAGGATTTGCAGAGTCCTTCACTTCTGCTGATGGTAGATGAGTAAAGTCCAGTCCGTTTCAATTATTGGGTTTTGTTGCATTCCTCTTAAAGTTATTTAGTTGGTCCCAATAGATCTACCAAGGGGCATCTCCTTTGTTTAGCAAAAAAAAAAAAAGGAGCATCTCCTTTTGGTTATTGCATACAATAATCTCATGGTTAGAATACAAGTGCTCAGGTATACTTTCTCAGTGCTTCAGGATTTCTTTCTTGGGTTTTGATAACTGGAACAGTATGTAGATAGAGAGCAGTCGTTTATACTTTGTTTGTTTGTTGTTCGTTGAATTATGCAGTCTGTTTTTCAGACACATTTCATTTTGATTTGTAAAGAATTGTTGTCATATAAAAACCTATCAATATGTTTCAGATTTCCATCATTACTCCTTGATTTGTCCTTTAATGTTTTTTTTTTTTTCCCCTCTTAACCACCTGTGGGAGCCCTAGGACATGTAAGTGGAAGCTTGAGATGACAGGTAACATGGTAACCGTCTAACCGAGGCATATTTCACTGTTTCTTGATTCAGCCTATAATAGACAAGAGTAACATGGATAAACGATACAAATATGAACCTTGCCCTGCATGTGTGGTTCTTTTTTCTTTTTCTTTATTGTTAAGTCCCTGCATGTGTGGTTCTAGCAGTATCTCCTATCTATCACCAATCATATCTGTTAGGATATGCATCCATAAACTTGTATGGATCTACGCATATATTTATGGCTCTGAACAATGCGACAGATTGCCAGAGAAATATCTATATATGAGGTTTGAGATAATTGAGAAAAACAATGAAATTTATCACGAGTTGGAGCAACTTACAAAAAATTGGACAATGATTTTGAGAACTTTCTTCACCATGGTACTCCACTAATTCGGCTTTAGAGTGGAGAAAGAAGTCATCATATGATTACAACAGGATAAGGAATCACTCTTTTTACCCCTATGGGTATGGAGTTAAGTACGTGCCTGGAAATATGTTATGCACCAAAACCCGTCTAATCAAATAGATTAATTTCTACTTATAACTTCCAGTCATATTTTAATAAGTCCTTTTAAGCGGGATCCTCCCTAAACATGCATAATACCTACCTTAAACATGTGATTATTCAAGAATTAAAAGAGACTAAGGCACATATGGAGTTATGGACTAGAACCTATGCATTAAAAATAAATATTAAAAACGAAAAAGAAAAAGAAAAGGAAAACAATGGATTAAATTTCTTGGGTGCATATGCTGTTTTGGTCTAAGCATATGCACACTAGAGCTACTCATGAGAACAAGCCAACTCCTTTCATCTTTCACTCTATTTCAATTGGATTCACTCATCAAACAAACGGTATTTTGAACAATGAACATTCCCACGTACACGCCCACTCCAACCCAACTCTCTTCTCCTCCCAAACCACCACTCTCACTCCCAAACAACCGTGTCTCCCTCAGACAAAGCAACAAACCCATTGACCCTGTTGTCTCATGGACTTCCTCCATTGCCCGCCACTGCCGGAATGGCCAATTAGCCCAAGCCGCGGCAGAGTTTCAACGCATGAGACTAGCTGGGATCGAACCCAATCACGTCACTTTTGTTACGCTTTTCTCCGGTTGTGCTGATTTCCCACTAGAGAGTGTGGTTTTTGGGTCTTCAATTCATGCCTATGTTCGTAAATTCGGCTTGCTTACTAACAATGTGATGGTTGGTACCGCGCTCCTTGATATGTACGCAAAATGCAGTCGCGTGGATCTTGCGAGAATGGTTTTTGATGAGATGGGTGTGAAGAATTCGGTGTCTTGGAATACTATGATTAATGGGTATATGAGGAATGGAAAAATTGAGGACGCGATAGACCTGTTTGATCAAATGCCTAAGAGGGACGCGATTTCTTGGACCGCTTTGATTGGTGGGTTTGTTAAGAAAGATCACTTTGAGCAAGCGTTGCTATGGTTTCAAGAAATGCAGCTCTCCGGAGTGGAACCGGATTACGTCACCATTATTGCAGTCCTATCCGCATGTGCCAATTTGGGAACACTTGGTTTGGGGCTGTGGATGAATCGATTTGTTATGAAGCAAGACATGGGGGACAATATTAGGATAAGTAACTCTTTGATAGACATGTATTCCCGATGTGGGTGTATCGAATTTGCTCGTCAAATCTTTGAGAAGATGCCAACGCGAACCTTGGTTTCATGGAACTCAATTATTGTAGGCTTTGCTGTTAATGGCTATGTAGAAGAAGCTCTGCAGTTTTTCAGTTTAATGCAGAAGGAAGGGTTCAAGCCGGATGGAATCAGCTTCACGGGAGCTCTTACAGCTTGTAGCCATGCTGGATTAGTTGATGAAGGGCTCCAATTCTTTGATGACATGAAGAGAGTTCATAGAATTACCCCTAGAATAGAGCACTATGGCTGCATAGTGGATCTTTATAGCCGTGCAGGAAGGTTGGAAGATGCACTGAATGTGATAGAAAACATGCCAATGAAACCAAATGAGGTTGTGCTGGGGTCATTGCTAGCTGCCTGTAGGACTCATGGGAATGTCAGTTTGGCTGAAAGGTTAATGAATTATCTTTTTGAATTAGACCCCGGTGGAGATTCCAATTATGTGCTCCTTGCGAATATCTATGCAGCCCTTGGTAGGTGGGATGGTGCAGGTAAGATTAGAAGGAAAATGAAGGCCCGTGGGATACAAAAGAAACCGGGATCTAGTTCGATTGAAATTGATTGTAGCATTCACGAATTTGTGGCTGGTGATACAGTCCATGCTGAAACAGATCATATTCATGCAATGTTAGAGTTTCTGTCCTTTGAACTGAAACTATGTGGTTATGTACCTCAAACCTTTGAAAAGGAATCTTATGAAGATGATTGAGACGTGTTATTGAGGTTTAGTAAGAGATACAAGAATGTAATATATGTTTTAGAACTATTGATCAGGCTAAAGAAATCATTTTTGCCTATAAAAGTTCTGTTTTGGATGACTTGCATGTGAAATTTTGATAGCTTATGTAATTCAGAACCATGACTAATTAATCTTATTCAGGAAATTAAACGGTGAACAAACTGTAGAAGTGATGCAGGAGCCTCTCAAGCAGCCTTGAAAGTTTTGGCAATTGATAAGGAGTTGTTTTGATAAGTAGTTGGACAGCCAAGTTAGTTATAGACCTTATAATAACTTGAGCTTGAGTAGTTGAGAGTTAGTTACTTGTTAAGCTAGCATACAATAGGCATGTAGCATGAGTCTTGAAAAGGCATTAGTCAATTGTAATTCAGCAAGCTTAATATAAATACGCACTGCCTTGTATTCGAACTCATAATGAATGATAGATGAGTTTTGTGAAAACCTTAAGAGCTATTTCTTTAGAGACGGATTTCTCTATGCAGAGCTATTGTATCACCTAGAAACTACTCGAATTAGGATGTAGGCTATAGAGAGAATGGTTCGTGTCTAAAAGGAAAGGTTAGGATTTGAGTTAATTTTATATTATATATTTATTTTATTAAAAGAAAGCTCTTGAAACACACGTGATAGCATTTATTTTTTTTGGGTACCGAGCCAATAGATTCAAGATTCTGTATGTGAAGCTTGAGTGAGAGTGTTCAGATTTTTAACATCCCAAATTCATGCCTTTGCCCCCTAGGTGTTGAGGTCGTGGAGAGCCTCAACTTTTACAAGAGGATACGTCATTATTAGAGAATATTCAAGTTGGTTCCAATTCCTCTGTAGCGACGGATCAATGGAAAATTGTTCACAATTAAAGTTGTGGGCATCACCTGCAGAAGTTTTATGCCGTTTTGCCTACTTTTGCCAATTTGGACTGTCAGCTTTTGGCCTATATAAACAGAGAACATGCAATGTATAATATTACACTAATTACATTTATGGTCCTTGTCATTGACTTAGAGTCAATCAAGAACGTTCATAGAATATAAATATACATCAAGACTCAAAACTAATTTAAACAGTAAAATGAATGGCTTTTATTCTGTTAACTTCTCTAGACATATTGTGAAGACAGGACAAACCTTGTTTCCCACAGGTTGTTAGGTACACTCAAAACTGCCAGGGTCGCATAGGCATTGACCGTCAATACAGCAGCTGTGGAATCCTTGACACACACTGGTGCAGTTAATCATTCTGGGACACCGAAATGGCGCTCTTGCTTCCGCTTCTGGCACCCTCCAAGATAGCATCCCTGCTCAATCAGTAGTGTTCTATTAGTCAGCTCATGCAAAAATCATACCCAAAAATGAAATACTCCTAGCTACAAATGAGAGAGAGTGGCTAACCAGATGTGACAATCAAAAAGAGGACCAAGAGAATCATCTTGAATGAATTTTTGTGCATCATGTTTTGGGTAGTGATGAAGCTGGAAACTGTAATGGATGTAAAGTGAATTCGCAACGTGGTCATGAAGATGCTCTAAGCAATGTTTAAAGGCGAGCGCATGTTTGACCTCGAGGCTAGAGAGTATCTAGCTATAAATTTGACATCTCTGGTTTACATTAGATAATCTGCTTTTCTGCTTTACAAGGCAAGATATTTTGGTTTAATTTATTGCATTTGTTTTATTCTTGAAATTGGATAAGGTAAAATTGGACTTCTGGATAAACTTAGTCAATAATACAACTGTTTCGCCCATTGTTTTATAAGAGTAGTTCTCCCAGTAAAATCAATTTTATTATCTTTGTCACAACTTGATAAGGTGTCATATGATAATTAATAGAAAATAAAATTAGTATTAATGATGGACATATATGATATTGATTGTTAACCATTCACAACTTATCATTTCAATAAGTTATGATAAAAGTTGTGTCGATAGACGAATTGTATGATCAAACTTTTTTTTTTTTTTTTTTTTTTGTTTTTTCTATCTTTCTAACCCCTTAGCCTCCCTACTTAAAAAAATAATAAAAAAAAATTTCAGAATGACTAAGCAGTGTTTCAATTAGCCGAAAAAAGAAAAAAGAAAAAACAGTTTTTCGAAGCAGTAGTACAATCGGGCTTTGCTAGATCCATGGTAGAGCCTCCACTGTTACTGCTGAACTATGGGCCCTAAAGGATGGCCTTTCTCTTGTCAATCACCTTGGGTTTCCTAGACTAATAGTTGAACTTATGTAGAAATAGTTCTTTCTCTTGTTTGTAATAATCTCTCGATTTGATCCCTCCTCTCTGATTGAAGGAACCTCTTGAAGACTTTTACGAATTCAATAGTGAAGCACAAATTTAGGGAGGTAAACCAATGTGCTGATGCACTTGCTAAACTTGTTACAAACTTTGTATCTCATTTTGTTCAATTTGATATCACACCTCTTGTGGTGGAGATTCTGCTAGCTTTTGACAAAACTGAGCTTTTCTGTAATAAGATGGTTTGCATCTAGTTTTTTTATGTATATCTTTGACTCTTCGTTTTACCCAAAAAAAAAATGGAGTCATAACATACAAATAAAATCTCAATAAAAGTATTTTCTAAATAAGACCAACAATATGGGACGAAAAGAGTACATATTTACATGTATCCATGTGAAAATATACTTTATATTGAATTGTGTAAGTTTTGTAATAAGTTCATAAAATATCAAAATATACTTTATATTCAGGGGACTTTTTTTGTGTGCATTTTTCTCTAAATTAAATGGAGTCTCTCTTTCACGATGCAAAGCTAATGACATAGAAATAGCAGATGTTACAAAGGCACTCCTAGAGACGCAAGTATACATTTAAACGCAAGATGGAAGGCTATAAATGGATTAAATCTACACCTTGCTGTTGAGATATACTGAATGTAGGGTAAAAAACAAGCATAAAATATTGTTAATATTTACATTCTCGGAGAACGGATCCTCAGCATGGATATAATGTGTTCCAGATGCCGTGGCATCTGATAAGGATGAGGCACAAAGATTTTTTTTGGTTGAATAGCAGGCACAAAGAAATAGTAAAATAGAACATTTTCTTTTTTGGTCAATAGATATAAAAGGTTTGTCATGGACCTCAGGGTAACCTCTAACCTGCCACAAGCTGCAAACTTATCCGCAAATTGGCGCAAACACATACAGTACACACACATGCACGTACACATACACAGAGTCGTTGAAGGAGCTCAGCTTCCTGGAAAATGTTCTTGAATGGCATGGACTCTGTATATTTAACAAGGAAACATATGCTGAGAAAGCAACTAAAGCCCAAAAAATTTATCGATGGACCAAAAGAAAAAGGAAACGCAGGGCAAAAGGAAATAAAAGAGGAACAGCTTACCACTGAACACTTCCACCTTCACTAGTGGTGAGGATGACACAAAATAAACATAAATATATGTTTAGGAGAGAACTTTCAATTAGAAAACCAAAAAGAAAGAGACAGGACACAAGGAAATGAAGGAAAATAACTTTTCTATATGTAAATGGCTTATGAAGAATGTAGACATTCTCTTGCCATATAGTTGTAAGTTGTAACTAGAGCTACCAAAGGAAGAATGATACACATGGAATCAATCATAATGAATTCTGAATGTAAAGGTGAATGAAAGCCAATTTCATTTTCGTAGTCTACAAAGAAAATAAAATTGCCCATTCAATATTTCTGTACAAGCATATTAAGTTATTAACCTTTATGGAACAATAACAATTTTTAGACACCGAAAAAAGCTCCTCACAGAGCTTGATTGAGCAGAAACAATTAAGTTTTAATGATGATAATAATTGTAATGATCTCAAATCAATCATTATAATGCAAATGAAAAAGTTGGAGTTACAACCTCAATTCCTTAAAAAGGCAACAACAACAAACATAACATCTGTATAAAGAAAGAGCAGTGTCAGCTATGAATACGTTCTCCAACAGTATAATGATCTCTAATTGTTGGCTTTTCATCAGTTGAACCTAGCCGTACTATCCCAAGTTCCTAACAGTTCCTCATATTTTTAGTAACTTAGTACAGCTCTTCTACTATCCAAGAAATACCAACCATTTTTATCTTCTGGTCAAAGTAACAACTTGAGGATGTTCTTATCATCTCTCACAGACCAATATCATTTAAGTATGGATAGCAAGACCATCAAGAAACAGTTAGCCAGCGCAAAGGAAGAGCAAAGAAAAAAAAAAAAAACCCAAAAATAAAATTGAGGGTAAAACTGCCTACCAATCACCTCTCCCAAACCCCTTAAAAGTGGGGGCTTTGTGCACTTGGTACGACCTTTTTACAATATGGCATTTCCATACGTTGCCACCAAAAAGTGTTTCTCAATTAAACAAGCTGGAATGAGCACTCTTATCTGTTCCTTGGCTAAACTCTTCAGCTATAGAAGTAGTCTGGGGACCAGAAAGCTAAAAGGTTTTCAATTTTCGTAGTGATCCAAGAAGGCAAAATGTTTTCCTTAACATAGCATCTGTAGCCATAGAACTCATCCAAGCAACAATCTGAAGTCCATGTTTTGGCAGGAACGCACAGAAAAATTATTCACAAAGATTCTACACTCATTCTTTTCCCATAAACCTTCTCTGCCACCCTCTCAGCCACTTCCAGCTTCCCATGAATTTTACAAGCCCCCAACAGGGCGGCCCAAAGAGCTTCATCAGGCTCCATCTCCATTCCAAAAATCAACTTTTCCGCTTCCTCCACCTGCCCCACCCTCCCCAACATATCCACCATACACGTATAATGCTCCAGCCCAGGCCTAATTGCATACCTTCCCTGCATCATCTTAAAATACTCCCTCCCTCTGTCTGTCAAACCCCCGTGACTACACGCTGTCAAAACTGCTGTAAAAGTCACACCATCTGGTCTTTCGCCGGCCTCCAACATCCTATCAAACAACCCAAACACTTCAGCAAACACACCATGCATTCCATATCCCGACATCATCGCTGACCAAGAAACCTCATTCCTCACCGGCATTCCATCAAACACCTTACGCGCATTCGCCAAATCACCACACTTAGCATACATTGTTATCAAAGAGTTCGAATTCCCCAAATCTAAAGCAAACCCATTAACCAAAGCCGCACCATGGACTTGCCGGCCAAGTCGTAGAGCCGATAACCCGGCGCACGATTTAAGCACAACAGGCAAGGTGTGGCGGTCGATGGGTTTGGCGGCAAAGAGCATTCGGCGAAAAACGGAGAGGGAGTGAGAGAAGAAACCGAGAGACGCGTAGGCTCTAATGAGAGTGTTGAAAAGGTAAGTGGGTTTGCGAGTGGCAAAAGAGAAAAGAACGTTGGCTTGGTGCAGTTGCGCACAGGAGGCATAGGAGGAGATGAGCTTGGTTCGGATGAAGTCGTGGGGTGAAATGCCGAGTCTAATGGTTTTGGCGTGAAGGAGTTTGAGATTTTGGAGGTTCTTGGCGGAGGAGCAAGCGTCGAGGAGGGTGGCGTAAAAGGGTACGATGTCACGAGTGGATGGCATTGTTGGAACAAACAGGTGAAGGCTGATCAAACATGTCGACTGTTGAGCTACGTATCTCTTCCCTCTCTCCACAGATCATACCATATATGCATTGAAAGTTTGAAACCAAAGGTTTGTTAACAACTTAACATTCTTTTTTCTTCTAATTTTTTTCCCCATAGCATAAATTTAAATACAATGTTACTGAAATTAGAAAATCTCGATGATAAGGTGCCCATTAGAGATCTGCAAAGTCGAAAGTTCAACAATAATTTCGTCTATCTCTTATAAAATTTCCATCCACAAAATTAGAATATTTTAATCTAAAATAAATATTATCTCACACCACATATCAACTAAAAGATACGTTTGTAACTTATCAAAAAAAAAGATACGTTTGTAAATGTTTACAATAAATCTGTAATTATATAATAAGGTATTGTGAAACAGTCCTTATCCATTAGCTTAATAATTTTTGAACTTTTCATGTTTTATATAATATAGATATATTTTTTGAAAATATAGAAAAATCTCATTATATCATCAAAGAAATCAAATAAAAAATACAAAAATACCAAACATGATAAATATTATTGCACAGTGTGTACATCACATACTTTATATAAATATATATATATATATATTCACAAATTATAAATATCAAAATTCATACATATATTTTAGCTAACCGTATATAGACGTTGTGCCTGATGAATGTGAAAGTATAACTTCTTTTTTACAAATTACTCCAAAATATGTAGTAAAATATTAATCCATCCAAATGGAACAAAGAAATCAAAACATCCAAATGTTTCGTCCAGAAGTTGGAGATCTAGAGACCAAGTTCTCTATTATTTGCAGTTTGGATTATTTATTCAAGGGTGAATTATTTCTCAAACTCCTCCCTTGAGCAAATCAAATTAATCCCCTATAACCTTCCTTTCCCTGTACCATTACTTTTTTAATTTTTAACACGGATACCATCTTTTCAGTTTTCAACGTTTGAGATGAACCAAATGATTTCACTTGTGTCTGGCATTAGCGTCAGCACTGTCACATTCATCTCCAATCTGTCATTAGCGTCAGCACTGTCACATTCTTCTCCAATCTCCATTATGGATGGATTTGGAAGCTTGAGCCAGGTTAGTTTTTTTTTTTTTTTTTTTGATAAAAGAGCCAGGTTAGTTATTGCAAAACACTATTGGCACCCACATATGTCACAGTTCATTGATTCTATTCTAATCCGGCAATGGGCTGTAAGCATAAATGGTCATTTTTTACTGTGACCCAGCCCAAAACAATCACATCCATTTCAGCAATGTTATCATTAATTATAATTAATTCCTTTTTAATTAAATTTATTCATGGTCAGGTTAACCAGTTTTAGCTAAGTTTATTTAGTATTTACTATTTTAAAATAATGTTCCAAGAACTGCAGTTGCTTTGTAATATCCAAACAAAAATTACTACAAAAAGTCCAAGTAAAAGAACAAGATATACACTAGCACAAACCATATATGCATTATATATATTATATATGCCTCATATATCCATTAAGACAAACCAATGTTTACCACAAAGAAAAAGGATGGAGAGCTTAGTGTTCTTCCATTACAGTTAAACAAGAAAAACCTATTTCTAAGTCATAGAAAATGAACTAGTTAAGTACAAGCAAAATGTGGTCTCCATTGAAAGGGGACCCTAAACTAAAAGTACTCGAACGAGCTTTGTTAATTGTTATGTAACATTTCACGGAGATATAGGCTTTTTGGGGGCCCTGTTATGATGCAACGGGTCTGGACCAGAGGGAACATTCCTTAACTCCGAACCCATTAAGCTCCCACCACTCATACTGGTTGCTGATCCTAGCAGACCAAACTTCACAGTCTCTTTCTTCTCTTTCAAACCAGCAAGCATCTGTACAAATATTATAGTAACTTTAAAAACGTGTATGCAAGTGGAAAAATATAAGCAAAAGAACTAGAAAAGAAACACCATCCATGCCTTTCAAAGCATATATAAATGTGTTAAAACTTGGAACGGACCTTTCTTGAAACAGAGGCCTCGGCGTAAAAGCATCCATACCCAGTATTGCAATCTGCCAAAAACAGAAAATTTGTTACTTAAAAGACAAAAATACACACCTATCTCATTATAGCCTACTTTTACTCCTAAGTCCGTTGTTAAAAACAGCTAAAAATGTGTTTAGAGTGTTTAGGACTGGTGTGTACATGTGTGTGTGAGAGAGAGAGTGAGAGAAGAAAGGAAGATAAGAGTTGAGAGAGAGAGAGAGAGAGAGAGAGAGAGAGAGACCAGAAGGTTTCTCCATGAGCACCAAACACAAAACCACAACGAGAAGCACACATAAAAAGATAGATCTTGATGCCATCCTAGGTAGTGCAAGTGAACCAAGAATGAGGTACAATACAAACACTAGTAGTGCAGTTTTTAAGAGCAAGATGGGTTGAGTGAGGCAATAGGCACAGAACAAGCCAATTTATAGAAGGTCCACAAATGATTGCTCATGCAGCCATTTGAGGTATTTTAGGTAGAAATGATTGACTTTTGTGGTTGTGGAAGATATTAGATGCCTAATACATTGATCAGAGCTCAGTTCAACCAAAATATTAATCAATTATTATGACAGCGCCGTCTTCAATGACGTACGCCACAGCCAGCTAATCTCTCTTTCTCTAGGCACGTGCCAAAACCCTCTCAGTCCTGGGACTCGCTGATCTAGAAACTGACGTCATTTTATTGATATACCAACTACAACAACGTCAAATACAAATAGTACGATCCTATGTTTTCCGTTATGCCTTTGGGATAGCTACTACTACAAGAACAACAACATCAACAGCAAGTGCTTGTGCTATAATGCTATTGCCTATAGCTAGCTACCTATTTATCTTCTTTTTCGAGTTTCGGAAATGCCTTGCAGCTTCAGAGATAGATTCCTTTTTACATTATTTGCAATATCAATAATCTTTCTGTCTCATGATGAGGTATGTAGGTGGAGGAGGCTGAAGATATCCTGGGATGGTGATGAATGATGATGGTATTATACACTTAATACGGCGTAATCGAGGAGAAGATTTTGCATGATGTATTAAGGGAAGGGACTGATTGATGTGGGTTTTTTTGCTTTGCTAGCTAGGCTTCTTTCTATTAACGCACAAGACGCCTGGTTCCAACTTGCAACTTGCTTTTTCATATCTCTTGCCCAGATCAAACTATATATATATAATATTCTATTATCATGCCACTATTTTTTTTTTTAAATGAATCTCCTAATTTTTTGGGGTTTTTTCTTTTTTTTATATAAAGTCAAAGTACCACATTAGAGTTATTTTATTCTAATAAAAACTACAAACATAGAACATTTTTTAGAAAATAAAATGTTATTAAGATTTAAAACTTCTTATTCATGGTCTTTTCAAATAAGCAAATATTTGATGGATTTTTCCATTTAATATATATATGTTGGAAGATATTTAGGGATTTGAGTTTGAAAACATAATAGATTACATGTGGTGGGGCAGATATTTAGGCATAATTATAGGGATATGTTGACTTACTGTTATTTGTCAATTATTTTCTTTCCTTATTAGAATCATTGTATAGTTTAAATATAAGTTGCTCAATTGAGATGAATATACAAATAAATTCATAAACGTTGACATGGTATCAGAGCAAAACACAAAACAAAAACCCTAAGTTCTTACCGCAGCTTGGTCTGGGCAAATCGCCGACCGCTGCTCCTTGTTCTTTATTTCCGATTCAACACCGGCACGTTTTTTCTCTCAGTCATAGGAGCAACCAGCGGCTTGATCTGGAGGACAGTGCTTCTTGATCGGCGTTCCCGATCAAACCAGCGTCGCCGGAATCCTCCATTGTGCAGCCGTCGAAGACGGTGTTAGCGCAATCGGAAATCAAAGCATCGGCGACGATCTTGACAGCGTGGCCAGCATCGACACGGTGTTGATTCTCCACGGAAGCCACCGATACATCAGCTCCAGATCGTCGTAGAACGTCGATCGAGGATTCCGTCGTCGAAGACGGTGTTAATCAAAGCATCGGCGACGATCTTGACAGCGTGGCCAGCATCGACACGGTGTTGATTCTCCACGGAAGCCACCGATACATCAGCTCCAGATCGTCGTAGAACGTCGATCGTAATCACCGCCTCTATTGGTTCGGTGCCATTCGCAATTGGGACCAAAACCTTTTTAGCAGCGGAGGCCATGGTGGCTGAGACGGAGAGGAAGCGGTGGCGGAGAGAAGAAGGGTTTGCAGTTGAGGGAGCCATATGTTGGTTGTTGTTTTTTTAAACTAGAGGAGAGTATCCGAAGATTAAAAAAAAAAAAAAAAATGTCTGAAGTTCCTCCAAAGTCTAGTGCAGCACCACCAGTGTCTTCAACTGTGATGACTCAATTGGATAATATGAGCATGCAGATGACATCTAACAAACTTGATGGGACAAATTATTCTGCTTGGTCCCAGTTTGTAGAATTGTATGTTACTGGGAAAGGGAAGTTGGGGTACTTGACAGGAGAAAAAATAAAACCAGCTATTAGTGATCCTTCATTCTCTACATGGGTGGAGGAAAACGCCATGTTGATGTCGTGGCTCCTCAACTCGATGACTCCAGATATCAATGCTAGCTTTCTAAGACTACCCACTGCTCATGATATTTGGGATGCTGTAGCCCAAACCTATTTCACTGGTAATGATGCTTCCCAGATTTACGAATTAAGGCGTAAAGCACATGAAACTCGTCAACAAGGAAAGTCATTGGCTAGTTATTTTTCTGCTCTTCAAACTATTTGGCAGGAGCTTGATTTTCTCAATCCATATGATATGGAGAGTGCTAAAGATACAGCTACGTTGAAGACAAGAATTGAGAATGAGCGGGTTTATGATTTTCTAGCAGGTCTAGACCCAGGGTTTGACCAAATCAGGGTACAGGTCTTGGCACAGGATCCTACTCCTAATTTGCGAAGCACATATGCTTTTGTTCGGCGAGAGGAGCTTCGCCAAGCTGCTATGCTCGCAAGTCCTCCACATGAGAGTTCAGCTTTGATGACTATCCAGCACTCCCCATCTGCATTAGTTTCCTCTGGATCTTGGAAACCTGAAGACAAGGAATCTCTATTTTGTACTCATTGCAAGGGGACTAAGCACACTCGAGAGACTTGTTTCAAGCTGAATGGTTACCCAGACTGGTTCCGTAAGAAGGGAGAACGGCTCAAGTCGACACAAGGAGTGGTAAAACAGAGTCTAGAGCACATACCACAACCGTTCATACTCCACAACCACAGTACTCACAGGCCCAGGTAGATCACATACTAAAGGAGTATGCTCAGCGGTTATCCCAAAAGGATGCCTCATGTTCCTTAGCCAATACAGGTACCTTTGGATTTGCCCTAAATACTCCCAATCGTGATTGTTGTGAGTCTTCTTGGATTATAGACTCAGGTTCTACAGATCATATGACACATGAATCAAGTAATTTCTCTTCTTATAATACTCATCCTAGTAAGCGTTGTGTTAAAACTGCTAATGGGTCATCTTCTGCTGTGTCTGGAGTAGGTTCACTCCCTCTTACCTCTTCCATGTCTCTCTCTACTGTTTTACATGTTCCCCACTTATCTGGAAAATTATTGTCCATTAGTCAAATTACTAAAGAATTGAAATGTTCCGTAACATTCTTTGATACTCATTGTGTTTTTCAGGACCTCCTCACGGGGACGATGATTGGTCTTGGTAGGGAACGAGATGGCTTGTACTACTTGGATCTGAATTGGCACGCTAAGGAGGATACAGGACAAGTCCATCAAGTTGTTGGTAGTTCAACATCAGAGGCACAAATTTGGTTGTGGCACAGAAGACTTGGTCATCCCTCATTTCGTTACTTGCTTAAATTGTTTCCTTCCTTATTTTTGAAAAATAATGTTTCCAGTTTTCATTGTGACAGTTGTTTGTTAGCCAAACACCACCGTACTTCATTTCATCCCAGTTTTAATAAAAGTTCTGTGCCATTTTCTATTATTCATAGTGATGTGTGGGGACCATCCCGTGTTACTAATCGTTCCAATACTAAATGGTTTGTTTCTTTTATCGATGATTGTACTCGTGTTTCTTGGGTTTACTTGTTAAAGGAAAAGAGTGAAGTGATTTCCATATTTCAATCCTTTCACCAAATGATTCTAACCCAGTTTAACACTAGAGTCCAGGTTCTTCGATCCGATAATGGAGGGGAATACTTTAAGAAGGAACTTAGTGCCTATTTTCATGCCTATGGTATAATCCACCAAACTTCATGTGTTGATACACCCCAACAGAATGGTGTGGCTGAGCGTAAGAATCGCCACCTCTTAGAGGTTGCTAGGTCCTTAATGTTTGCTATGAATGTTCCTAAATCTTTTTGGGGAGACGCTGTTCTTACAGCAGCATATCTCATTAATCGAATGCCTTCTAAAGTCCTCCAGTTCCAAACCCCACTTCAATCCTTGTCCAAGACACATTCTCTTCCTACTCTGCTTCAAATCCCTACCTAAAGTGTTTGGTTGTGTCTGTTATGTCCATATCCACAAACAACATCGTAGTAAACTGGACCCACGAGCACAAAAGTGCATTTTCTTAGGGTACTCTACCACACAAAAGGGATATAAGTGCTATCACCCCCCTTCAACAAAAATACTGGTTTCTATGGATGTTACTTTTCTTGAAGACCAGGCTTACTTCTCAGGGGGAGATTTAGAACATTCTCTTCAGGGGGAGAACTTACAGAGTGAAGAGAAGTCCTGGAATGTGTTACCCACTTTGGAGCTAAATAGCGTACCATCTTCAGTGCCATCTTCAGGACCTGCTTTAGATTCAAGGGAGCAAGCATCTCTTGACCAATCCAATGATCAATTAGTTGTTCCTGTGACAGGTAATCCTGAGATAGTCTCGTCCCTTGAACCTACTACTCCTGTTGATTCTCATGTTGATGATTCTAATATGCCTATTGCTTTGAGAAAATCTACTCGTACATGTCCTTCTATATATAGATACCCTATCTCTAACTATGTGTCTTCTCACCGCTTATCTCCATCATGTAAAGCTTTTGCAAACCAGTTGTCCTCTGTGTCTATTCCAAAAAATTTACAGGAGGCTCTTAACAATCCAAGGTGGAAAGCTGCCATGGTTGAGGAAATGGAAGCGCTTCAAAAAAACTCTACCTGGAAATTAGTTGAGCTACCAAAAGATAAGAAGACAGTTGGTTGTAAGTGGGTATTCACCGTGAAGCACAAGGCAGATGGTTCAAGTAGAAAGGTTCAAAGCGAGATTAGTGGCCAAAGGTTACACACAGACCTATGGTATAGACTATCAGGAGACATTTGCACCAGTGGCAAAAATCAATACTATTCGGGTCTTATTATCTTTAGCTGCAAACTTGGAATGGCCCCTTCAGCAGTTTGATGTGAAGAATGCTTTCCTTCCATGGGGATCTAGAGGAGGAGGTATACATGGACTTTCCTCCTGGTTTCTCTACCTCCTCAGAAAGCGGAAAAGTATGTAGATTGAGGAAATCCTTGTATGGGCTGAAACAATCTCCGAGAGCTTGGTTTGGCAGATTCACTCACTCTATGAGGAAGTACGGATATCACCAGAGCCAGTCTGATCACACTCTTTTCTTGAAACATTCAAATGAGGGTAAGGTTACAGCCTTGATTGTGTATGTAGATGATATTGTGGTGACTGGAAATGACATTATGGAGATGGGAAAGTTGAAGACATATTTGGCTAAGGAGTTTGAGATCAAAGACCTTGGCACTCTACGATATTTTCTTGGCATTGAAGTTGCTAGATCAAAGGAGGGAATATTTGTTTCTCAGAGGAAATATGTCCTGGACTTATTGGTTGAGACGGGGATGTTAGCTTGCAAACCTATTGATACACCGATTGAACAGAATCACAGGTTAGGTGAAGATGTTGATGATATTCCAGTAGACAGGGAGAGATACCAGAAATTGGTTGGAAAGCTTATTTACTTATCTCATACTCGCCCTGACATAGCTTTTGCTGTGAGTGTAGTAAGTCAGTTCATGCATGCACCCTGTGAAAAACATATGGAGGCTGTGTATAGAATTCTTAGGTACTTAAAATCTGCACCAGGGAAAGGTCTGATGCTCTACAAAAATGGTCATTTGGAAGTGGAAGGATATACTGATGCTGACTGGGCAGGATCTATAACAGATAGAAGATCGACTTCTGGGTATTGCACGTTTGTGGGAGGGAATCTAGTCACATGGCGTAGCAAAAAACAATCTGTTGTGGCTAGATCTAGTGCAGAAGCAGAATTCAGAGCCATGGCTCATGGGATATGCGAGATGCTGTGGCTGAAGGCTATGTTGAAAGAGTTAGGAGTCCATTCTAAAGATCCAATGAAGCTTTACTGTGACAACAAAGCTGCCATTAGTATTGCTCACAATCCGGTTCAGCATGATCGTACTAAACATGTTGAAGTAGATAGGCACTTCATCAAGGAGAAGTTGACCGAGGGATTAATTTGCACTCCATTTGTGAGGACTGAGAATCAACTTGCAGATATCCTGACAAAGGGAGTATCGAATAAGATTTTTAATTCGGCTCTTGACAAGCTGGGCATCCGAGACATCTATGCTCCCGCTTGAGGGGGAGTGTTGGAAGATATTTAGGGATTTGAGTTTGAAAACAGAATAGATTACATGTGGTGGGGCAGATATTTAGGCATAATTATAGGGATATGTTGACTTACTGTTATTTGTCAATTATTTTCTTTCCTTATTAGAATCATTGTATAGTTTAAATATAAGTTGCTCAATTGAGATGAATATACAAATAAATTCATAAACGTTGACAATATATACATACAGATTTAAATTAAAGACCTCCACTTGATGAAATGTAATCCCAGTCAAATTAAAGCAATCAGTTTCTTATTATCCAATATTGAAAGAAATCAAATACATACAGCTTCTTTGGATAATGTATGTGGTTGTTTTATGTTATATTATTACATCCATGTCCCATGTAGTTGTCACTCAATTTTGGCTCAATCACTTTTCTAACAATGCCTCTTTAGACCACATCATTCATGGTCATATCTCATATGCAATGTTACAGTAGCAGACAACCACACATCGAAACCTCCATCTCGAACAATGCCTCTTTAGACCACATCATTCATGGTCATATCTCATATGCAATGTTACAGTAGCAGACAACCACACATCGAAACCTCCATCTCGTGATATAGTATTCAAAGGTCATATAGAGCATAAATAAGGTCATTAACAATGACACAAATGTCACATGATGATAAATTTATTTGAGATATTTTTAATCATTAGATATTTTAAAAATCTACAATCTAAATTAGAAAAGTATGACTTTACGAAATTACATCTTTATTACTCATATAACTTCAACCCATCTTTTTTATATATATATATATATATATATATATTTTTTATATATATATATATATATAATCATAGTGTTGCCATAAGTTCCATAACTATATATAAGGAATTTTCCTTTTTTCGTTTTATTTTTTGCCACCCCCTCGGATGAAAGAGCCCACGTCATACATCATTCTACTGTAGTGGATTTAGATTTTCTGCTTGAGAAAGCCAACCAGGCTAGCCAGCCAAATCTAGAGCATGGTGTCATGTCAGTCCCAAAGTCTTATTGCAAGTTGCAACCGCATCTTAGGCTCCGTTTGTTTCGACGTAAAACATTCTCCACCGTAAAATATTTGCAAATGAAAATGATCTCAGAGAAAATGATTGTTTTTTCAGTGTTTGTTTGCACTTAGGAAAATAGTCCCGAAAATATTTTCCAATGTTTGGTGTAACGTAAAATGAAAAAAAAAACACACACGTAAAACACACCCAGCACCACCGGAAACACACCCCAGCACCACCACTGCCAGCCAACCACCCAAACCCACCCCCACTCCCACCCCGAAACCCACCCCGCAACCCACCCCACACCCACCCCGCAACCCCAACCCCACCCCGAAACCCCACCCCCACCCAAACCCACCCCACCCCGCAACCCCACCCCACCCCGAAACCCGAAACCCACCCCACAACCCACCACCGGCCACCACAAATCAACCCACCACCGCAACCCACCCTTCAACCCACCCAACCCACCCCACTACCCACCACCGGCCACCACAAGAGAGAGAGAAGAGAAAGAGGAAGCCGATCGGTGTCAGGACATTCTCGCCAGCCTCGTCGGGTTCGGATCTGGGGCGACGTCGATCTGTGCGTGACGCGCCGGCAGAGAAAGACGAAGCCACCGGACCTGCAGAGAAAGAAAGCAGAGAGAGCAGAGACTGAGAATGAGGAGGTCGGGGACTCGAAGGAGACGCACACGTGTTTTGGAAAATGGTTTACGGAAAAATTTTCCGTAAACCATTTTCCTTATTTTCGCTGCTGATTTTCCGGTCAAACTCAATTGTTTTCCGTTGACTTTCGGTTTTACCGCGTACCAAACGACCGAAAATAATGAAAACGTTTTCCGTAAAACGTTTTCCTTCCATTCAAACGGAGCCTTATGCGTTAATAAAAGCACAGTAAAAGCAAAAGGATATGGCGATTATGGAAGCAAAACCACATCAATCAGTTAGTCATGCAAAATCATCCATAAAATCACATAAATACTGCCATCAACCACATATCATCGCCACCCATCCCAGTTGTACTCTCCCACACCCCGGCTCTCTCATATATATAAACCACCACATGATTTTTTTTTTTTTTTTTTGTCTCCTATTAATGTTTTGTCCGGATGTCCCTGGTTGGATTATATAAAAGAGGTGCACTATATATATATATATATAATTAAAAAAAAATGGAAAGAGCTAATGAATTGACGTGGCACCTCGGCCATGCCAAATGGGCAACTCAGCAAAATCTTTGTAATATGAATTATCAGAATGTTATAAACAAAAAGAAAGTAGGTACTTGGAAGTGTTAGAATCCTCACAGGTTATATACTTATATATATAAAGAGAAAATCTTTGTATTTCCAGCATTTGCTATTGGGCCAGTAGCAAGCCAACTCTAATTATCTTGAAATTAACTCTTTTCAGGTATATAAGTTTCTAATTAATTTCTCAAAAAAAAAAAATTCTAATTAGTCATTCTCAAATTCTACTTGTTATATACTACTTTGATTTTTTTATTACAAGAAATTGCTCACTAGAAATTGGTAGATCAATGTGAAACATATATATAGAGAAACTAATAGGTGTGCTGATCATTTAGCTGAATCGGATGGCCAACTTTTTTACCTCTTTTGGATCTTTAGGCATTGCGCAGAATAATTGTATTTTGACAACCTTTTGGACACCCAACAACTTGTTATTTGCCATTTTGTATAATTTGGCATGAATGTATGGTGTGCTGTTATATGTATATAAAAAAAAAAGAAAAAATCTAAAGTCAGGAGGGAGGTGAAAAAAGCTTGAAGAATTTTATAAAATGGTAAACCGGCAAATGTCTCCTATCATTTGACAAAAAATGAATAAATAAATAAATAAATAATGCTAAACCTAATAACAAGCTTGGCAGCTCAATTTGCCGTAAAAGCCACATGTTTGAAGTCTTGAAGCAAATGTGGTCTCAACACAAATAACCACTCCTAGTTTGGCTGAACGATTACAAAATTATTCTATTTTACATTATTCCATATTTC
The DNA here is from genome assembly GCA_907173295.1 of Fagus sylvatica. Lineage (NCBI taxonomy): Eukaryota > Viridiplantae > Streptophyta > Magnoliopsida > Fagales > Fagaceae > Fagus > Fagus sylvatica. The sequence goes on along the minus strand of OU015770.1, from coordinate 7,492,975 downwards.
AGTAATAACATTGAAATTTTGGTAAATTCACACCATCACACTGTTTTAACTTAATCATGTTTAACTCGAGGTACAGGGAGCATTTGTGTTTGCACTTATAAAATACACAACAGTCACAGACTTTCAACTTTAATCATGTACAACAAGAGGATCTAGACCCATTTGCTTTCTTGTTTTCCCCACAAACAGATCCCTGGACTTGATCAGGCCAGGAATACATCCACTAATTGTTGTGAAAGGGAATTGTGCCACTGCACTTGTCCTTCCAAGCGAAACAATTGCCATGACTGAACCAGGCTCATAAGTTGCCATTTTGCTTTCTTTCCCTCCCGTCATCAATAGTTTCAAGTTCTTAGCAGCCACTAGAGCATGTTTTTGTGCCAAATACCCTTGTTTGATTTCCTACAGCATAGATTGTCATTGACCAATATTGCATAAGATTTGTTTGCAAATTGCATAAAGATACTTCTCTTATTGGAAGTCAATTTGTTAGCACAGAACCAACTTGTATTTTGCAAGAAACATTAAAAAAAGAAAAAAAAAGAAAGAAGTAAGATGCATTTTCCAGTAATAGAATCAGGAAGCCTATGTTTGAGATTATGCACATTGAATGTACTGTATGTATCTCTACACATCATTTTTTTTTTTTTTTTTTCAGTCAAATTAAACATAACTTTCTGAGATTGCACTTTTAAGTTCTTTTCCCACATGATTATCTTTGCACGTTTAAATTTGTATTGGATATGAAAATCATATGATGTTGCTGAATAGACCAAACAAACCATAACCGACCCAAATATGGACCAGTATGAAAGCTGACCATCTAGATACTGGCTCTAGCCAAAATGGAACATCTTAGCCAAACAAAGCACAAGATTAACAACACTTCCTTAACTAATGAATTATACTTTATTTCATAAAGCAATAATGTCATCAAGTATTTTCCTACTTCTAGTTTTAAAAACTTCATGAGCTAGCTGCCATTCTGTCAACTAGCACTATTTAACTCAGGTTGGGTAGCAACTAGCAACTCAGGAGCCAAAATATCATGAACATCCCCAGACTTGTCGTATGGCATGCTCCTCTGGCCTGGTTCAAATTCTTTCCCTATTTGTTTTAGTTGTATGCACCCAGATTATCTGCATGAGTTTTTAACAGCTAGATCTGTGTGAAAATAAAACTATTTCAAAATTTATTGCCCTTTTCTTACCTAATATCAAATATGTCTATAGTGTGTAGTGTGTCTAGTCACACAATTTGTTTAGTTTTGAACAGCTAGAATTGTGGTAAACATAACTATAAGAGCAGCTAATCAAACCCAAACTAATTACAATGTGACAATTAGCACTTACCGGAATATTAGTGATATCTCCAATGGCGAATATGTTCTTTCGACCCTTGACTCTCAAATTCCCATCAACCATCAATCTTCCATGTTTATCCAAGTTATTTTCCAACACAGTTTCCTTTAGCCATGCTGAACCCAGTGGTATCCCTGTGCACAGAAAATGGCAATCTGCTCTGATAGTTTCTCCTTCTGAAGTTTGATACGTCTTGCCTTCATCTGAAAGATGGTTCAAATCGACTCTCTGCTCCAATATCACTTCAACTTTCTTTGATATCAACCAATTCAGAGACTTTTTACCAGCTTTTGGTCCAATAAATTCCAGCAACCTTGATCCATTATGCACCAGAGTAACCTTCTTACCTGGGAAATCAACAGCAATTTCTCCAGCAAGTTCAACACCAGTGGGGCCTCCTCCAACAATTAAAATGGAATGAGCTGAATTTATCTTTTCATTGTCTGCCAATGTAAAAAAAAAAAAAAAAAAAAAAATTGCAGTACTTAGGCCCAGGTAATCAATGCAGTATATGGATGCACCTTTTTCTTAATACAATATAATTGAAGTTACCTATAAGAAGTCACAGAAATAAAAAAACATGCATATAGTCAAATTCCATTAATTAATTATTATGAACATTAAAATATTCCTTTCAAGGTTATTCAAGGGTTACGGATGGCCTTGTAGCCCAATAGTACTCCTATTATCAAAAGTTGGAGGTTGGACCCATCATGAGTAGAGAATTATAGAATTAGGGAAGAAATAATACAAGGTGGTATAAGAGATTTTGTGTTCATTGTTTCTTTCCAATCTATAAATTTCTTAACGAACTTGAGAATGCCTGCTGCAAGTTACAGGTTTGTTCATTTACCAAAAGCTAGTTTGTACCTTAGCAAGCAACCTGCTATGACCTTGTCTAAGATATTGATTGTCAAAAAAATTAAGAGAATGTATTTTTTGGGACAACTTTAATTCAATTTCTTTGAAGCTTGAATGCTCATTTTTTTGTCACATAGTGTGGCTTAGGGATTAATTGCACCAAATCAAGGTGGTTCTGCATTAACAATAGCAACAAGTTAACCTGTTTCCTATATATCTTGCTTATAAACTATCATAGTACTGAAAATTCTAACTAAATAATAGCCATTTTCAAACCAGAGATATGCAATCTGCTTATCAAGTCAACAATCAGTGTAGCAGTTAATAAAAATGAAGATAATGCTCAAGTTATTTTATAGTTTTACCTGCTTCGTATTGATTAAGTTTCTCAGTCTTAGTTTTTGGGACACGATTGGCATGGCCAGTGGCAATGACGAGATAGTCATAGGCAATCAGATGGCCTTCTGCAGTCAACACTTCGGTTTCAGTGATATTGATCGCACTTGATGTAATGATACGGCCATTGGTGAAATAATCTCTATGGTTGATCACCGACCTTCTAGCAAATGATGGCTCCACCATTGACCTCAAGCTTGCCCATGGAATCTCAAAATATTCCTTCCTGATTTCAATTTGTTTTCACTTAGCATAAAAAAATATGAATGCTCTGTACATGGAAAATTCTAAAAGGTAGCTCATGTAATAATCTAAACCATCAACATAACACACTTCCAATTGATATCAAATATAAATTCTAAAGCCTTCAGGAAAAAAGAAAAAAAGACAAAAAACATAAAGATGTAACACGATAAATAGAGATATAAGAATGACCATATCCAGGATTATGTCAAGCAATTATGTCAAATTGTAATTGGGTATGTATTTTGAGCTTTATGTGCAATAAAGTTTCTGGCTGAAATTCATGTATTAGTTGTCTCCGCTCTAATTCATTACTGCTAAATATTATTACTTCTTCACAGAATTGTGCTTCTTTTTTCAACCATGAGTCCACAACAATAGAAGAATTTTATCTTTTAGTCTGAAATGTAATCTCCCAATATGTAATTAAGTCTTTCTTAAATTGCCAAGAGCCTTGTAATTCAATAGCATTGCCTGATCTCCTTTATGAGTAAAACCAGGGTTCCAAATTCCCTCTCCACTTATTGTAACAATTGAATTATCAAAAAAGTTTTTCCTAAACCTCCAATCTCTCCAAACCCCCCTCCTCCCTTCACATCTACGCTCGCATAAACGCTATAAACATGTAAGGTATTAGGCAGCGTCTTGTACAGCAGAGTACATAGTACATATATCAAGCACTGCAAAAATAGACATGCACTATGCGCATAAATAACATTAAAGAGAGGGAGAGGTTACGGATCAATAAGGATGACATCAGCGAGGAATTGGAGGGATTTAGCGAGGAGAGAGCCAGCAATACCTCCTCCGATGACGACCAACTTTTTCTTCGGCGCTTCCAATTCTTGGCCCTCCATTTGCTGTGTTATATCTTCGCGGATTCTTGGCACTATGTTTTAAATGGTGGGAACTGGGAAGGGAAAGGAAGGGAAGGGAGAGGAATTTTCAAAATGGATTTTGGACGCAATAGTGACAACGGGGTTTGTTTGTTTAATAAACTGCGCGCTTGACTTTTCCCCACTTTTGGGCTTTGGAAAATAAGCCAAGAAAGCAACCTTGTATTTATTTATTATTTTTTTTTTTTTGATAATCAACCTTGTATTTATTATTATTCGGTTGGTTGGTATTTCCATTTATTTCCATTTACCAAGTCTTCAGGCATACACTACATATGAACTCAGCTTAGGCGCGCAACTTGCACAATTGGCACAGAATTCTACAACTGTCGGCATCTCGAGTTAGATTTTCACAACACAATTGTAATGGAAACTTCGGGTACACGCCAGATCAGCATCGAGGGCGGCCCTCCAAAATTAAAATTTTAAAATACTTTTTGTTCTCCCAAAAAGAATGACCTGGCTTTCAAACAATTTAAAAGGCAATTGTGAATTGTGTTTTATAGGGAATAATTAATCAAAATTTGAAGAAATAGTGAATTTGGCTGAAAATTATATTTTAATACAAAGATTCAAAATACTATTTTTTTTTTATATTTTTTTTGAGGTCAAAGATGGAATTTTTTTTTAAATTATCAATTGTGATATTTTAAAAACGGGAGTTGAATTCGTGGTTTCAAAAACAAAAATTATGGGTTCAATACATATTTTAATGCTAACATTTGCAAAAGTGAGTTAGCAATAGTTGAAGGGGGAGTCTAAGGACACACCATTTTACACACTCAAATTTATGATTTGTTGAAATGATAAATTGTGATAATTAGTAGATAAAATTATAAAATTCAGACAGTTCCAACGATGATTCCAGTGATAATGATATTTAATCACTCACAATTTAACACAAGTTGTGAAAACAAATGTGGATTTGGGTGTGTTTGTAGATTCTTTAATAGTTAAATGGATTTGATGTTTGAAATATGAGTTTATCATGATTTCTGTTTGAATTAAAAATCATTGTCTATAATCAAACTAGAGTAACGACTGTCTTCCATACTCTTACAATCACAAGTTCTCTTTCTCTCTCTTAACTTCAATCCAAAACTCTAACACTCTTTTCCCTTGAAAACCTAACCCTTGACAAAACCCACTCCTTCAATCTCTATATTTATTTGTTTTTGAATTTTCAAATTCGATTGTTTTGTATTATTTATTTATTTTTTTGTACTTATTGCTTTTTATCTTTTACTTTTGGTATAAGATGTGAGTTTAGCGTTTAACTTGAAGGTTTCAATTTTGAAAGTTCTTTATCACCTATTGAACGTGTTAGGGGGAGTCACCATTTTTTTTTTTTTTTTACTCTATCAATAACAATACTATTAAAATAAATAATTACATATAAATTTAGTAACTAGCTGCCCTATGATTTTGAGGAAAAAAAATTACTACCTTTTTGTGTACAATATCAAAATTATTTTAGTCTCCATCAAAAAAATTTAGAAGTAGTTTAAAAAACAAAAATTGATACCCTCTTCAAAGAATCAAATTCTACTAATACACCCGCCCATTACTTCATCAAGAGTTCAAGACCATAAATACGGGCTTACAATCAACCCAAACCAAAATACAATCTAGCCCATTTCTTGGCCCATGGTCCCTCCAATACAAATAAAAAAACTTTAACAAATTCCCGATTGGCTGCCTGCTCCGTAGCTTCGCCTCTTGTCGCTCGCTCCGCTCCGCTCAAGCCTCCAGCCTCCACTAGACGACCACTCGAGTACTCAACCAGCAAGCGGCCTCCAATAGACCACCGGAACCGCCGTACCAGCTCCTTCCAGATCAGTGGGCAGCGAGTAGCGACCGGTAATCACTCTCTCATTTTGCTTTTTTATTTGGGTAAAACTTAGGTATACTACATTACGTTGCCCAATTGAATACAAACACATGGTTGTATTAATCAATAAAACACAAATAATGTTATTTTTTCCAAGAATATTTAAATTCAATGTATTTGAATTCAACGAGGGAACTAATGTACTTGACCTAAGCATCTTTACCTAAGTTTTTGCTTTTTTATTTTATTTTATTTATTTTTGCTAAGGTTCTTTTTAATTTTTAGTCAACTGTGTATAATGTGTTCGTATATTAACTTAGCATCAGTTCTACTATTTTATATTATATTTAATTTAGTTGTGATAAATTGTCAATATAATAGTGGTTTAAGTAATTAAATTAAGTTATTGTTATATGTTTGTTTGTTATGTGTCTATATTTGATAATAGTAGCATGCGTAATTCTTATTTTTAGGTATTAAGTAAAGCCAAATTCAAGTGTTTGGTTTTGTTTGATTGCAGACACTTCACTATTAACACTTTGATTTTAGGGGGGAAAAAAGTTAGATAACTAATTTGTAAAATTCAATATTTAGGTTTCAAAGTGTGAGTAAATTATGAGGAAACCATTCACAATTGATGCAAAGTGTTCAAGATTCGGAGGCTAGTACTCAATCCTCTAACCCACTTGTTGATAGATTGATTAGACTTGTGTTTACTCTTCCTTTTTCAACAACTATAGAACGTGCATTTTCAGCCATGAAACTTGTCAAAACGAGGCTTTGTAAGAAGATGAAAAATGAGTTTTTGAGTGATTGTTTAACTGTATATATAGAAGAAAAGATTGCTAATCATAAATGATTTTGATAGCACAAATTTGTTGAGTTAAAGTATGTTTATGAAATAAATTTCTATTTTTATATTTTTTTATTACACAAGAATTTTGTTATATTTATAGCTTGGCTCCCCCTAGAAAAAATTCCAGGCTCCGCCACTGCAGGGGAGGCTCTCCCTGCCCCCCTAGCTTCACCCCTGTATTGGGGCTTATGTGCTTGATGTTGAACTCCTGAGTTTTTTTTTTTTTTTTTTTCAATTTTTGTGGGGTATGCTCAAGCTTTGGTTTGGTACTATCAGATGCTGAATGGTAAAAATGAGCTAAGGGGTGTGTTTTGTTATTGAATGGTGATTGCTGACAAATGTTTCATACGATTTAAATTTTATTTGTATCTTACACATTACAAATATATGCTGAATTCTGAAAAGCTGCTTGGTTTTATTAGTTAAAAGATGGGAGAGAGAAAGGTGCTGAACAAATACTACCCACCGGATTTTGATCCATCGAAGCTGCCCAGGGCTCGGAAGCCCAAGAACCAGCAGATCAAGATCCGCATGATGCTCCCCATGAGCATTCGCTGCAACACCTGTGGCAACTACATCTACAAGGGAACCAAGTTCAATTCCCGCAAGGAGGACGTTGTTGGCGAGGTTTGTCCCTCTCTATCTCTCTGGCTTTTGGGCTGCCTAACAATATTAAAAGAATATTCCTTTCTTTTTATATTGGTAAGATTACACATGCACCAAGTAGATTTTGAACCTACAACCCTAGCCTCCACTCTTTCTTATGCGCCATTTAAGCTAGAGCTCATGGGCGAAAGTTTATATAAGACTTATATGTCTGGAATATAAAATTGAAAAATTTAGTACAATTAAATGTTCAAAATTCAGTTTTAAGAATTTAATATCCTAGTACTAAATAATTTTGGCCTTTTCACTTTTTTTTTTTTGGTTTTTTTTTTTTTGTTTTGAGGGCTGCTCGTTTAATATTATTTGAATTATATGAAATTCCGATACTAATGGAACTGCTGCTGCCAAAATATGACACTATTTGTTTTCTCTACGCAACACAAGCTTAATTTGAATGTTTTAGTCTTTTAGTTTCCTACAAAAGTTTGTAACTTCAGATTTTTCTAATTTCTTCGGTTAAATTGAAATTCTGCATTGGAAATTTTGGCCAGTTAGTAACCTGTTATTAAATTCTGGCCTTTGGTTTCTTATACTTGAAGTTTAATTAAAACTGTAACTGTTCTTTTGGTTTAATCTAAATTACCTATATTGTGTAAAAACCTGTCTATCCTAAGCTGGTTTTTTGTGTTGGTGGTAAGAAATTTTTTAATCTTATGCTTGGCATTGTTTGTTCTGTTTCACTATAACCCTGATCTTATTGCTGTGTTCCATCTAAGACAATGACACAATGCTGATAGCTGTGGCAAAATATTTGTCAGCTCTGTTGGGTTAAATCCCAGGTTATTTCCAATCTATTAACCTAGCCATGTTAGCCTCTTTAACCAGTTTTTGTGCTCACCAAATTCTATATCTTGTTGAGTGTGATGGTAAAAGATGTGGTAGGTGCCTTCAGGTGAGGATTAGACAGGAAATATGGACTAAAAGAAACATGCTGATGTTGTAAAAAGGATTTTGTGTTTTTTTAGACACTGAGAAATTAAATATGAAGAATTTGTTTGTAGTTGGCTTTAAACATGTTAATGGTGCTTCGATGTTTCTGGCAACTGGTTGTTAACCATAGACCTACAACTTTTCTTTATCATGTTTCAAGTGGTGATATTGGTTGTTTAAAGCACGAAAGGTGTCACGAATGCATTAGTGAACTAAATTATTAATGTTTGATCATTTGCAGACATATTTGGGAATTCAAATATTCCGATTCTACTTCAAATGTACAAAGTGCTCTGCTGAGCTTACAATGAAGACGGACCCCCAAAATTCAGATTATATTGTTGAGTCGGGTGCTTCAAGAAATTATGAACCTTGGCGTGAAGAGGATGAGGTAAAAGTTTAGCCTTCTGTACATGACTATATTTCATGTGCTCAGGTTCCCTAATATTGATATCAGCATTGTTTGTGACTAATTAATTATTCTATTTGTCAGGCAGCAGAGACGAATAAACAGAAAAGGGATAATGAAGAGATGGGAGATGCAATGAAATCTTTAGAGAACAGAACCTTGGATTCAAAAAGAGAGATGGACATCATTGCTGCACTGGATGAGATGAAATCTATGAAGGTACTTGCTCTGGCAATTGTATTTTGTTTATCAGGGTCTCATCTGACAGTGGTGCAAATGGAAACTTTAAGGCTTCAATATCCTCTGTTACTTGTCTTGTAGACATGTTTTGAGATCGTAATCATGGTGCATGACATTTTTGCTTCTATTTGTAACAATATATCCAAAGTTAGTTGATTTTGATACTAATACACTTCTTCCCCTTGTTTAACAGTCCAGACATGCAACTGTGAGTGTAGATGCCATGCTTGAGGCCTTGCAGCACACAGCTGCAGTAAAGGTATGATTGACCTGCTCTATGTATATAGATAAGTTTTGTTTCTTAAGTTCAAAGGCTGTGTAGTCACACTGGTGTTGGATTTGTTAACCTCTTTTTATATTGTGATGTGAACACATGTATGTTCAACACTTTTGTCATGTGTGTTACTGTTGTGCCCACTAGACCACTGAAGCTTCTCAAGCTCAAGCATTTACTTTTTTAGTTAGAAACCAATGTCTTGGGGCTAATGTGGGGTCTGCCTAAGGACCTACTGGTTTAGGTAATATGAGTATTTATCCTTGGCAATGCTATGTCCTTCAATTGTGGATAACTGGTCCTTAGCCGCCTGGACTGAGTAGTATTCCAGTCTATGAGAACGAACTCCTTCAGTGAACCATGAGAATCCTTTTTTTTTCTTTTGATAATTATGTTTTGGCCCCAAGAGAGTGGGGGGGGGGGGGGGGGGGAGGGCATGACAATCCTATTTATTTTGTGAACTTTTTTCACTGTTTCTTTTTTGGGGCAATTCTTTTTGGTCTCAGTCCTATTTGCACAGTTTTAATGTTTTTACACTTGCAAAAATACGTTATTTATCAAATCCACTTGTGGAATCAGTATTTGAGACCATTTTGCTGTAATGGCCCAATTTCGAACTCTGCATAAAACATTGGAAACTATTGAAATACCTATCAAGATTCTTATCAAGACCATGTAAATTGGAATTTCCTTATTTATTTATTACAGAGATGTGGGTTTCCCTTACGTTGGAGGAATTGGATTCGGTTCTGTATCTCAACAGTCCGATTTTCTATTCTTATTAACGGTAGTCCTAGTGGTTTTTTTGAGAGCTCTCGAGGACTTCGTCAAGGTGATCCTCTATCGCCATTACTTTTTGTTGTGGTCATGGAGGCATTAAGTCGGTTAATGGACCGCACTGTTCTTGGGGGGTATTTTTCAGGGTTCACAGTTGGCAATCATGTAGGGAGTGAGGTGATGGTGACTCATTTGCTTTTTGCAGATGACACTCTGATGTTTTGTGATGCAGATCCTTCTATGCTTGGCCAATTGGGAAGAGTCCTCACTTGGTTTGAGGCTTTCTCTGGGTTGAAGATTAATTTGGGTAAGTCTGAAATGGTTTCTGTGGGAGATGTCCCTAATTTGGCAGATTTGGCGGCTATTTTGGGATGTCATTGTGCTTCCCTTCCAATGAAATACTTAGGTCTCCCTTTGGGGGCTAAATTCAAGGAAACCAACATATGGAATCTGATCATTGAAAAGATGGAACGTCGCCTGGCAGGGTGGAAGAGACTTTATTTATCTAAAGGGGGTAAAGTTACATTGATAAAGAGTACTTTATCAAGTTTGCCCACTTACTTTCTATCATTGTTTCCTATTCTGGCTGGAGTGGCTAACCGGTTGGAAAAGCTTCAAAGAGACTTCCTCTGGAGTGGGTTAGGATCGGAGTTTAAATACCACCTTGTGAGTTGGCCTAAGATCTGCGAGCCTGTTTGTAGTGGTGGGTTGGCAATCCGTCACCTAAGGAGATTTAATCAAGCTCTTCTAGGTAAGTGGTTGTGGAGGTATGGGATAGAGAGGGATGCTCTCTGGAGAAGGGTTGTGGAGGCCAAATATGAGAGTTTATGGGGTGGTTGGTGCTCTAAGGAAGTGAGAGGTCCATATGGGGTTGGCCTGTGGAAAAATATTCGGAGGGAGTGAGAGTACTTTTCGAGTAAAATCTACATGCAGGTTGGAAATGGGGTAAGGATCCGGTTTTGGCATGATCGTTGGTGTGGGGAGGAGCCTTTAAGGTTGACATATCCGGATCTTTTCGCTATTGCTAGGGAAAAGGATGCATCCATAGCTGATCTTGTGTCTTTTGAGTCCGGGGTGAGGCATTGGAACTTATCTTTTACTAGGAATGTGCAAGACTGGGAGTTGGAGTCTTTATCCACCTTTATGGATTGCATCTATGCATGTCCATTGAAGGGGGAGGGAGAGGATCATATATGTTGGGAGAGGGTTCATACTTTCTCCGTTAAAAGGTATTATCAATCTTTAACTCCTATTACTTCGAAGTTGTTCCCTTGGAAGATGATTTGGAAGGCCAAGGTCCCCCCCCCGAGTTGCTTTTCTCTCTTGGATTACTTCTTTGGGGAAGGCTCTTACTATTGATAACCTGTGGAAGCGTGGTTTGATCCTCCAAAACTGGTGCTGCTTGTGTAAAAGCAATGGGGAGAGTGTGGATCACTTGTTTATCCACTGCCCCATGGCTACAGATATGTGGTGGATGGTGTTTGGTATGTTTGGGGTTTAGTGGGTTATGCCCAGAACGATTATGGATCTCTTTCCTTGTTGGTCGGGGCGGCTTGGGAGTCATGATACTGTTCTGGTTTGGAAGATGATTCCGCATTGCTTGATATGGTGTTTGTGGCATGAGAGAAATGCTCGCAATTTCGAGGATTCTGAGCGCCACATTCATGAGCTGAAACTTTTCTTTTTCCATACTTTATTTGATTGGGTGTTGGGGTCGGGTGCTTCTTCTATTCACTCCATTTTGGAGCTCTTAGATCTTTGTAAATTTTGATTCTTTTGCCTTTTGGGGCCTTCTTAATAAAACTCATTACTTATCAAAAAAAAAAAAAAGATTCTTATCAAATGATTCTAGGGCTGGTCTTTTCTAGAATTGAAACTGCTGGCCTCTTTGCATAAATCTTTAGTCATATGGTAGTTGAAGACATTTTGCAAAGTTATATGCTTCTCTCTTTCTCTCTCTCTCTCTCTCTCTCTCTCTCTCTCTCTCACACACACACACACATCTTTGTAGTATTCTTATATGGTTCTAACTCTATTATACTGTATGCTGACAGGAGAAAAAGTTGGAAGAAGAGGATGAAGCACTTATAAAATCAATTTTTCAGGTCAGTACAGGCATTTCTACTTTTACTAGTTTGCTTCCAATGTCTTCCTTCCTGCCACCCCTCCACTTTTCTTTTCCTTCTTGGGGTGTGGTTGTCTCTAATATGGTTTACTTTGTTAAAAATCTCTTTTGCAGAGTTCAAGGCAAGATTATGTTAAAAGGATTCGTGATGAAGACCTTGATGATGATGATGATGATGATGATGGGGATATGGTTCAGCTTTCAGGTGGCAATGGTGAAACATCTGGTGATAATTTCAAGGTATGTTGATCCTGCAATGATAGTTTTTGTATTCTGAGATTGTTTTATAGATTTGGATAAGTCAAGAATTTATTGAATTAATCATTTTGACTGAAATTAAGTCTACTCTTGTGCACTTCTTCATGATAAGGATAGTTTTTCCAAATATGAGTCATTTGATCTTGGACAAATTTGAAACCTGTCTAAGTTGCTTATCTAAGTGGAGTGATAACCATTATTTTAGGTTCCATGGTGGTGGAGAAAAAAGTATAAGTTTTATAAACTGATATCTTTTCAAAAGGCTCAGATTTGAAAGCTCCAATATTGGTACATGTTACTGTAACTGGTCTGTGCTATTTTAACACCCGACGTGTGTCCAAGTCCTTATGTAATAGAGTTGATATGAGCTTTCTAGAAAGCAGAGTGGGATACTTTGTTGGTTTAAGGTGATGTACTGCTAACTCCAATTCCTGATTCAAATTTCCTTTATATGAGTAACTAAATTAGATTTTTTTAGCAATAGAACTTTAATTTTTCAAAATGTAGGGATGATTGTATAAATCATGGGGTTTTTAAAATTAGCTGGTTAATTTAATGGAATTTTCGAGTTCCCCATTGAATTTGAGAGTTGCTGAAAATTAACAGTGAGACAACTATGGTATGCTTAAAGTCATGTGAATGAAAAGGAAAAAAGAAAGGTGGGTGAGAAGCTAAAATTAGTATTAGGAAGTTCTACAAAATAAATTTATAGTTGCTCTCCTTTGTTTCCATGTCAGAGAAAAAGTCCCTCTTTCCCCCCCGGATTTTAGGGACCATCTGTAAGCTTTAACCATCTGGACATGCTTATTATAACTTAAGACCCTCAATATCTTATTGACTTCCTCCTTCCCTAGCCCCTTCTTTCCCCACTATAAATTATAACTTTTGTTGATATGCATGATGTCTTGGTGAAAAGGATGTTATAAGTTTTAGTCTTTCATAAATTGTTCTGTTATATGCTCCCTCTGTCCTATTTTATTCTTCCCTTTTGTTGTTCCGACTCTATTAAGAGGACGTCTTTTATTGCTTCTAAAAGGTTGTACCCATTGCACAAGGCTCCCTGCTTATGTGAGATTTAGGAGAGATGGTTGGGAGATGACATCGTTTATCGCTTCTACATGACAATAAATGAATACTTTCCAAAACTACCTCTCCTTTTATGGTGCTTTATTTTATGTCCTTTTCTTTTATGCAGGATAAAGGATAAATAAAATGGGACAGAGGGATATATATTTTTATGTTTATTAAAAAGAATAATCTGAGGAATGTTATTATATTGGACGAAAATGACCTTGTAAACTTATGTTTGAACATGTTTCCAATGTAGAGGAGAAAGATTTCCGAAGAGCTTCCAGGCAACCCAACGGATTCTTTGACAAAAGCCACTTTTGTTGACAGCTCCACCCCGAAAGGTATGCCACTTATGTTCAGATTTCCCCCCTTCTTAGTATAGAAGTTGGAGTCATCACCATTATTTATTAGAGTAATGCTATTAAAAAACTAAATTTCCAAGTTAGATTTAATATTTATTAGTTCATTTTAGTTTTAAAAACTTAAACAGCAAGAATAAAAATACTTTGGTTCACTGCTTATTAGAGCTACTACAAATCTTCAAAAATATTAAACAGAGGAAACTGCTCTCCGACACTCAGATTTAGAGAGTAATGCTATTGGAAATTTGTAGTCACCAACACGTACTTCATCCTCTCTCTCTTTCTTTAGGCGTTTGTGTTGTGTGTGTGTGTGTTTTCACAATTGTAATATTTTTTATTGGAGTAAGACAAGCTCATGTTTTATGTTTGGTTGTTCCGACAGAAAAACCAGGTGGAAGAGGGGCTCCTGGTGATGCTAAATTTGTAATCAAGTCATCGACTATTAGGATTTCTGTTAAGAAACCAGCTTCTAACGATAGCAATTCAGCAAAACTGGAAGTGAACAAACCAGGGACTCAAACCAATAATACAAGTACACTACCAGGTGTGGCCTCTGATGGTAACAATGTAGCAAGCACAGGACTACAATCTCTCTTCCAAAGCTACGATAGTGAAGATGATTAGTGAGTGATTGCTAAGTGTATTGTATGATAATCGTTTTCTTTCCCAATATATCAAATTCATTGCTTTGTTATTAGATTTTTAGTGTCATTTAAGGAGCTAGATCCTGTGGCACTCAATCCAATTAAAGAGAACTTCCAATACAAAGCACAATATCAATTGTATGTTATGAAGGAAAAATCCTCACAAATTTAAGCTCATTGCAGCCAAGTCAAATTGATGTCTTCTTTCAGTCAAGCCTTGCAACTTATTGCTATTCTTGTTTCCAAATGCGTAACACTACAAGCCAACAGTCCGTTGTCTTGGATGCTTGGTTGCTGTATTAGGGAATATTTTTGTTCTATCTTTTTATGGCCAACGAAACTTCCAACATCCATGAACAAGTTCATATGACGATTGTATGAAATTTACAAATTTTCTGCTTAAAGAAAAGAAAAAAAGAAACTTAACAATTTACTTTTCGAAGATCCCATGCATAGAGCATCCCATCTGGTTCTATAGCCAGTATTGTAGTAAAAATCACAAAAAATCTCACGTCTGGTTGGCTATCACTGTTAAAAATTCCGAGTAAGTTTACTTAGAAGTTAGAATCTATCTAGTTACTAAAATCACTTCATGTGAATTGTAGGTGGTGTTTTGTTAAAAAAGAAAAAAGAAAAAAAAATACACAATAACCGCATCAACTTTGAGTTAAAATCAAACTCACTTCTTAATCTTCTAGTTTGAAATTAAAAGTCCCTAAACTTCCTAAAATGCCTAAATCCTTAAACCACTGTCCTCTTCTTCTTCCTGCAATAGAGGTGGGTTTTGTTTTGCTGGTGATCATGGCCATCACAAATTCACAATCCCCAATAATACAAGATTTAGCTCAGGCCTAGACAAATCTCGTTCAGACTCGAGCCACCCCAATGGGCCTCGAGCCGTCATGCTACTACAATTGCCAGTGAGCCCCCAAGCCCACACCCATCTACAAAAATCTAAGATTTTTTACCCATCTACCCAAGCTAAGGCCCATGAACTCATGAGACGTGGGACACCATTCAGGCATTCACCACCCAAGCCCATTAATTAAGAGACATTTGAATTTAAAACAATTTTGGGACATTTTATATAATTTTGTATCTGTATTAAGTAATCTATACTATAATGTAAAACCAAAACTTTTTTACTTTTGATTGACCTTATCATGTTGCGCTACATAGGCTTTTGAAATTTCACAATTTTACACCTCATTATTTTAATATATATTTTCTAATTGAATTTAAATTTTATTCTATTATTAAACCTTCCATTAGAATTTTGACACATCATATTTTCTTTAATATAAGAATATATTATTCCATATATAAAACACAATCATAATTAATGTCTAATACTAAAATATATTCCATATATAAACACAATATAAATATCTTTTAATAATAATCATAATTATCAATTTTCATCAAGATTTTTAGAGTTCCTCTTTTTTTTCTTATGTATTTCATTTAATTTTGTTGCTGGCAATGGAGAAAGATTGATGGATTTGTTATAATGAAACCATGTGAGCTTGAAATGAGTTATGAAAATTATTTAGGTTTGATCATATAATCATGTGCCCATGTATTTATTTGTTCTTCTTCTTATTTTAAGTATCCTTTATTTTATCTTTGGATAGAAACATGATCCATATGGTAAATATAAACATGAATCATGTTTTATAAAAATTAGACTATATTCAACTTATGCCAAAAGAAAAATTACATTATATTAAATTTTAATTATCCTATGGTAAATACTTTCTTAGTTATTTTTTTAAACCAAAAAGTAGGATCTATCCTAAATCCGATTCGTAAAGTCTCTTTATCGATCTTGCCTACAACATTTTGAACTACAAAAAAAAAAAAAAAAAATTCAACGAAAAAAGTAAAAGGAATCAAAATTAATTTAGATTTTATTTTCAATAATTTTCAAATGCACAGGTTTGCGACTAGTTTTATTTTATTTTGGATAAATTTTATTAACTATTTTTAGTTTTAAAGTTACATTAATATTAAATTTTAATTATCCTATGGTAAATACTTTCTTAGTTATTTTTTTAAACAAAAAAGTAGGATCTATCCAAAATCTGATTCGTAAAGTTTCTTTATCGATCTTGCCTACAACATTTTGAACTACAAAAAAAAAAAAAAAATTCAACGAAAAAAGTAAAAGGAATCAAAATTAATTTAGATTTTATTTTCAATAATTTTCAAATGCACAGGTTTGCGACTAGTTTTATTTTATTTTGGATAAATTTTATTAACTATTTTTAGTTTTAAGTTTTAACCAATTGGAAACCAAAAAGTTGTAACTTGTAGCCTCTTAATAGAAATAGATAGATAAGATTGTGTTAGTAGCTTATTTAATTTATGTTTAAATTAAGGATATAAACAAACATAATATAATTTGTGGTGTACGTTTGCATGTTTGTGAAACCCCATAGTTGATCCATTAAAGTCCGACAATGGGTTTGAAATTGAATAAATTTTGATTAGGATAGGTCCCGTCTAACCAAAAAAAAAAAAAAAAAAAAGTCTCCCAACAAGTTTCCACTTTCCAATTCATCATCTCCAATGATTCTTCTGCTACAAATGCAATGCAAGTTACCGTGTAAAACCCAACTTCTTCTTTCTTTCTATAAATTCTAAAAGTGAAAAAGAACAACCTGCCCTGCTTTTTAGGCTTGTGCACTTGACTCTCTCTCTCTCTCTGAAACCGGTCGTCAATGGAGGGTTTCGTGGAATACCCTAAAATTGAACTTGAAGACTATCAACCTAATTTCTTTTCTCACCCGGACTCGGTATATTTAGCAATCTCCATCTCTGTTTTTTATTTCTCTTTCTAACTAACCCCTCTGTTTTTTTTTTTTCTCTTGATGAGAAATATTTAAAAGCTTTTAATATTTGATTTTTATTGCAGTATTGTTGGCGATGGTTTATGTTTTGAAATGGGTATTTCTTTATTGGAATTATAAACATGTTGGAATATGATTTTGATAATGATCAGGGCAAGACCATGTTGATTATTTGGAAAAAGAAGAAGATATGATCTATTACTGGTTAAGTAAAATATTATCTAGCTAGGCTTTGAGCATGATGTTAGCATTTGGGCTTGGTATTAGAAATGAGCTCAGAAAAGTAAATATATTTATTTCCATATTGTTGCTGAGCTTGATATGTTTGTATGTGTTATCTACTATAGATAATAGATAAGAGGAGATTAGTGTGTTTGTGATAGTATTTTAAAAGCATCATGAGAGATGAAGAATATTTGTGATATAATGTGTAATGTATTCTACATTAACCATCTTGAACTGGATTCAAGTAATTATCAATTCAACTAGTTATAACTATTGCAGTTTGAATTTTTAGAGTGAGAATAGCAATGCTCAAGAAGTGTAGTGGGAGCTGACAAGGAATAGTCAGAGATCCTTTATAGGAAAGTAGTCCCAATTTTAGGAGTTCGCGAGTGAAAGATACGTCAAGTTGAGAATAATTCATATATAAAGCTTAGGAAGCACATAAATAGAGTTTTTGAAGTGCAATTAATGCAAACTTATGGTGCCTTAAGAGCTTCCATTTGGAACTTGCAGGTTCTTGCCGTAATGTTGATGGTATTGACGTATTATCCTCTAAAACCAATCTAAAACACTTAAGATTTTTTTTTATTGGTAAGTTATACACATGCCCAGTGGGTTTTGAACCCACAACCTCATCCTACATCCACATTATTTTGGGAGGAGGAAGTGCCATTTGAGGTAGAGCTCATTGGCAACACACTGATGATATACAATCGTTAATTACTAGTATCTTATCTAAGCTTGTCTCCCAGATGGATGGAATTAACTCTCACATTTCAGCTGGATCTATTTGACTAGTATTTGTTTCTTTAATTGGGCGGAATTATTTATCAGCCTGGTAACATTGTGACTAATTTGTGCAAGAAAAATAATGGTACAGAAGTACTTATTGAACTATTTTCGTTTTACATATTTTAATTTGTTTATGATATTTCTGGTTAACAAATTGATTTGAGTTTCCTTGATACTGGCTATTAGGTTTCTAAGGAGATGGAGGAATGCAGAGAAAAGGATAATTTGATAGAAACGGATGATTTTGAACAAAAAGAAAGGACACAGTCAGGAAATTGTGGAAATGAAGTGCCTCAAAGGACCAGGGGAGAAAATGATGTGCAAAATGTTTCAGGTTCTGGCCATAAGAAACAGGGTAAAGTATTTTATTATGATACACCTCTTTCTGAAGAAACTGGGATTTGGATACCTGTCTCTGTTCCACCCATGTCTGAGAATGAGCATGAAGAATGGTATAGTGGTTCATGCATGAATGGGGGATACATCCCTGAAGAGGATATGGGTTGGAATCAGGTTGTTGGAGGAGATAAGGAGCTGACCATGTGGGATGTGGTTACTGAGATGTTAGGTGTGGCTGGAGGGAAAGTGTTTGCTATTGCGTCAGGTGGTGTCCATAGATGTAAGATTTCTCGGCCATCAGAGCATATCCTTGAGCAAGCTTGGAAAGAGATGGCTCAAACTCTTACAGAGGCTAATTTTGGTAACATAAAAGAAATTCTTGAAGCAGAGCCTCCAAAGTGGTTGGCTGACAGTGCTGCTTCTGCTTGCATGCTATGTAATGTGAGGTTTCATCCTATCATGTGCTCCAGACACCACTGTCGTTTTTGCGGAGGGATATTCTGTAACGCATGCTCTAAGGGGAGGTGTTTGATGCCTACAAAATTCCGTACTGGGAACCCAGAACGAGTGTGTGATGTGTGCTTTGTGCGGCTTGAGTCTGTCCAATCATACTTGATTGATCAAATAAGTCATGCTGCTCAGTTGCCTACTCATGATCTGACAGACCTCAGTACTTTGAGATCATGGCTTAATTTCCCATGGGGCCAGTCTATGGAATATGAGATTTATAAGGCCACAAACACCATTCAGGGTTATAACAAGGTATTTCTTCAGTTCTTTGGATAATTTCCTGAATTCAGTTAGATTGAACCTTGACCCATTGACTTTAGGCAATCGTTCAAAAGCTCAGAAAGAAAAAAATAGAAAAAATAAAAAAGGTTTGATATAGTCACTCTTTTTATTGTCTATTCGTAATAAGTACTCAAACATTTCCTGTAGAATACTGATTTTTTTTAGATTTCTTGTATGGTTCCTAACATACTGGGATAGCATTGATCAGGTTGGCACTCTGTCACCTGAAAAGTCCATACCGGTTGCTGTTTTAAAACAAGCAAGAGGCCTAGCTATCCTTACTGTTGCAAAGGTTGGTGTGATGATGACCTACAACGTTGGAACAGGGCTAGTTGTTGCTCGTAGGGAAGATGGATCGTGGTCTCCACCATCTGCCATTTCTTCCTTTGGTGTTGGTTGGGGAGCTCAGGTATAAAAGCTTTATCTGTAGTGTTTGACTGCTTAGCTTTCTAGTAAGTTTAGGGATCTGCTTAATATACAATGTAAATTGTTAGAATTGACATGTAAAACTAGTAAGACAAGTTCAGGAATTGAATTTTCTGACAAGTAAATTAGTTTAGTATGCCTCTACTCATTATTGTACATTATCTTTGGTCAACAAAATTATTTTACCGAATAAATTTTTAGCAATGTCAAACTGTATATGGATTAAGGAGAGTTATTGTCCAACCCGGAGAGATATTGTTGTCTGGTTGGCAAGTTAAACTACATCACCATTACACGTCCAGATATATCTTTTGTAGTGAGTGTTATGAGCTAGTATATGGCAGCTCCTCACCATCCACATTGGGAGGCAGTTATCCGGATTGTGAAGCACCACAAAACAAATTCAGGCCGTGAACTTTTATATAGGGCCATGACTCATACATCATGTGAGCTTATGTGAATCAAGCACTTTCTTGAGGAATTAAGGTTTAATGTCCAGTGCCTTTGACTATGTATTGCAATAACCAAGCAGAGATACATATTGCTTCGAATTCTATGTTTCATGAGTGGACTAAGCATATAGAGGTGAATTGCCATCTTGTTTGAGAAAGAGCGGAAAGTGGTGTTATTGCTACTCCATATGTTTCTAAAAGAGCTCAAATTGCTAATATATTTACTAAGCCTTTGTGTAATAATAGTTTGGATTTGTTATGTAACAAGTTGAGATTATGTGATATATATGTCCCAGCTTAATGGGGAGTGTTATGGGTAATATATATATGTGGCCATTTAATCAAAATGTATTAGAAGACTTTATATAAATAATATGTGTTGTGTTAGGGTAATTAATTTTTTATCCTACACACTTCCCAAAGATTAACAGCTTCCATTAGTGCTTTTACATCTGATATTTGTAAATTATTTGCCTAAAATATTTGTGTGTCAAAATATTTAATAATAATAATAAATAAATTAAAAAACAGAGAGAGAGGTGCCCTTTAATTGAGTATCAAATGATTTTGTGTATTTATTGTTGCATTTAATGACCATTTGATATTGAATATGATGAAAATGAGTCTCGAAAGGTCATCACTTGAAATCTCTTTGTCTCTTGCTTGCACACACACATGCTTTGAACATTCCTTTGCCTGTAGTTGATTCCATTTTATGAAATGTTGGTTGGCTATATTTTATGGAACTTAGAATTCTGTTTCATTATCAAACAGGCTGGAGGAGAATTGACTGACTACATAATTGTATTGAGAACTAAAAGTGCTGTCCAGACATTCAGCGGAAATGTGCATTTCTCAGTTGGAGCAGGTCTGAGTGCAGCAGCTGGCATCATTGGACGGGCTGCTGAAGCTGATGTGCGTGCTGGTGATGGTGGTTATGCTGCTTGCTTTACATACAGCTGCAGTAAAGGTAAATTTCTATCACCTTGAGTTCTTACTGGTTGTCTTCCCTTCAAGATAAAATGACCTTAATTTAGTTTTCAATAGGTTCCAGTCACCAGAGGTGCAGTGATAATCTTGCTGACGCCTCCTTAAATAAAATAAAATAAAATGTTATTCAGTTAATTTAAAAGCTTCATTGTGCCTTTTTGCTTATTAAAAAAGATATTTATTGTGCTTTTTTATTGGAGGTGCCTTTCATGTCTAAGAAATTTCTTGTGTGTGTGTGTGTTTGTGTGGGGGGTGGGGGGGTTGAGGGAATTAAAAATAAAGAATTTAAAGCAATATATTGCCTGAGTTGTTCGTCCCTTGGTCATTTGACAGCTCCCCTGGGGTGGGGTGGTAATTCTTATGGATGTTAAAAATACTTATTTGATGTTAGCTTGGTGACCAAGATTTTGGTATGTCAATAAATTCATATGTAAAGTTGAATATTCCATTCCATTTGTCATGTTACAAAAGTAAACTTTCACATATTTGAGTAAGTTGATTTAGTTTGCTAGGTTAATAATAGCACTTGTGCATCCAACATTGTTATGAGCCAAGATTGATCTGTCATTTGCTGTGTGATGCAAAGAGCATCCATGAATCATTAAATGAAACAAAGAAAAATTGCAATGAGAAAGAATCACAAGATCAAAGATTTTATACTGGATGTCCCTTGATAAAGAAGAAAGAATTTAGTAATGACGGGAAATTTACATATTATCAATCAATTAGGGAGACATTGCTTGATTTTATAGTTTAGGGGGAGATTGAGATTGACCCAATAGTTAAGGAGGGCAAAGTGCAATTAACCCAAGAATAAAATCCTTTTTGAGTCCTAAGGACCTCATGCCAATGAGCTTTAGCTCAAATGGCACATCCTCCCCATGTAAGAGCAAGGTAGAGCGTGAGTTCGTGGACTCAATATCCACCGGGTGGTTGTGTAACTTCCCAAAAAAAAAAGTCCTCAAGTCCCTGTTTAAGCTTAGTGCAGAAAGGACACATGATAATAATCAGCTTCTACAAATAGGGTGTGCAAGTGTAAACAAAATTATTTTCGAAACATGGAATGGAATGTAGTTCCTTTGTGCATGTGTGGAACATCTGGAGGGAGAGGAACATATGAAAGTTTTGAGGGGCAAGAACTTTATGGAGAGAGAATAAAGTCTAGTTTTGTGAGTAGTTTATTTTCTTAGGTGTTACTTGATGAATGTATCCCCTACTATTGGTTGTGTCTTTTAAGATTCTTTGTACATAGTTTTCTCTTGAAACAATTACCTTTTACCATTAAAAAAAACTCCTGCAAATAGCTAGCTTACACTAATTATACTGATTTCTTTCGCTTATTATTATTGCTATAGTTGTTTTATAATTATCATTATTTTTACTTTCAAATAGCATTCAATGCCTCTTTATCCTTAAGAACCATTACCACCTTTATTTCCAAGAAGCTGCAGTTTCTGTTTTCATTCATGCAATTGACTAATGAGATCATGATCAACTTTATAGGTGCATTTATTGGGTGCTCGCTTGAAGGTAGTGTAGTCACGACCCGGTCGAAAGAAAATTCTAGATTTTATGGTAATCCATCCATCAGTGCAGAAGATATTCTTCTTGGGTCATTGCCTACACCTCCTGCTGCTGGTATTCTTTATCATGCTCTTTCTAATCTCTTTGGAAGGCTTGAGAGGTAACCCTCTACTTTTGGGTTCACTGTTTTCTCCCTGGATAATATTTCTTGCTGGAGAGGAGGCTCAGATCATTTGTAGATTCTTATCATCCTTTCGTAAATTTTACTTCATTATTTGATTTCCATGAAGCTATTGGTTTCCCTATTGGTTGTACAGCTAAAACAGAAGTGGAAGATCTAATTAAATGATAAATCCATTGGGACGAAACAAAGAAAAATTATATAAAGAATTCCTATTGAGAAAGAAAGAATTATGGAAAAAAAAATCCATGATAATCACAGGTAAGGTTACACAGAAGAGCAAGAAAAAGCAAGTTGTTGTCTCAAAATTGAAAAAGGTTAGGCTACAGAAACAGTTTGTAAACGAAAAGGCACCTAACCTCAATGGTCGGATCGGTTCAACATCAAAGATCATTCCAAGTTGAAGAACTAATGCCTCATTTTTCTTCTTTTTATTACTCTTATACCATATGTAGAACATTATACCTTTTTATTACTCTTATACCATATGTAGAACATTATACCAAAGCATATTTAAGATATATATTTCTAAAAATAGATATATAATTTTTTTTTATTAGAAGCCTTCTTTATTTTTTAAAGACAAAACTTTTCTTATTTATTTTTTTAATTTGTATTTGGGGACTTAGAGATAGAGACACTGTTTTTATTTTTTGATATATTTAACCCTCGGAAAAATTTCTATCTCTGCCACCACTGACTGCAATAGTTACAATTTGTTGCAAGCCATTTATCACGACAAAAATTACACTCTTTGCCCTACACAGATCATCAAAGTCATTGACTTAAACATTGGAGCACTGGCGGCCAACACCACACCTGTGTCCTTGAGTTTTTTCTCATCTTTGTGGAGATCCATCTCCAAGTCCACTATGCAATCAATTGATTCATCAATTTAGGTTTTATTTGTTTTGACGTAAAATATTTTTCGTAAAATGTTTTCATCATTTGCGAGTGTTTGTTTCGCTGTAAAATCAAGTCAACGGAAAATGTTTGTTTTTTGATCGGAAAATTCTTAAGAATTCCGTAAACCATTTTCCTTCCAAAACACACGTGCTACTCTGCTCTCTTTCTCTATTCTCTTTCTTTGCCTCTGCTCTCTGCCAAGCCACCCGAGCCACCCCCTCCCTGCACAACCCCCCCACCTCGAGCCGGTCTCTCTCTCACACCAGATCTGGAGATGCCGATCTCCATGGCCGTGACCCACCCGTCGCCGGTCTCTCTCTACGCCGATCTCAGCTTTTCCTTTTCTTTTCGGTTCAATTTTTTTTTTTTTTTCCTTGTTAAGCATTTGTGGGTTTCTGATTGCGTTTTTGGTGGTTTATGGTGGTTTGCGGTGGTTTATGGTGGGATTGCAGTGGGTTTCTGATTGTGTTTTTTTTTTCATTTTACGTTACACCAAACACTGTAAAATATTTTTTGGACTATTTTTCGGAATGCACCCAAACACAGGAAAAAAATTATTTTCCTTGAAATCATTTGCATTTGCAAACATTTTACGGTGGAAAATATTTTACAGCGAAACAAACGGAGCCTTACATTGGATTTTTTTTTTTAAGATCATTGTTTCTCTTTTAAAACCCTCTCTCTTATCCATCCCATTAGACATTGGATATCAAGCAGCAAATGGGGAGATGAAACTTTGAATAAAGGAGAATTTGAGTGAGTTATAGGGGGAATACGTGTTGCCAAGTTGATATAAGCGAAAGTGTCAAAGATGGACTTGCTTGATAAGAGAAAATAGAGTATGGGAGTTTTCAAAGTGAAATTGGGTATGGAGTTTTTTCCCCTTTTTCTTTGAAAGCCAGCGTTGGCTCTTTTTCCCTTTTCTCTTTGTTGTGTCCTTCACAAAGAGTTTTTTCTCCCTTCTTATGCATGTGTATATGTCCTTTTTGATTTAGCAAAAACAAAAAAGTATATGTCCTTTTTGAGATAGAAATCAAATGGTTCAGATTTCTTATCACTTAGACCACTTTTTGGCCAACCTTGGAGATTTGTGTAGAAGGTAGAGTGTAGTCTTTGGATTGTTCAACCCAATGGCTGCTGGTGGTAGGTGGTTTGAGTGTGTTTGAAGAGACATGAGACTTGGCTCTTATTAACCCACCTCATGAATTTATTTAGTTTCACACTTGTGGTGCTAGATACAACATAGTATTCCATACCAACTCCTTATATTCTTCTGGATCTGGTGCGGGCTTGAACCGCATTGGGGAAAAGTAAAGCATTGGGTCAATCTGGTCTGTTATTGTTTATCTGGTTGACTTGATCTCATGTGGTTCATGTCTTTAAGGAAAACAGATCCTTTAGAACTTATTAAATTTTCTAGATCATGAAAATCATGATTGGATGACGACAGGTCTGCCAAATGGCATTCTTGTGGCAATTTCGAGTTTTTACTTGTTCTGTCTGATCTCCATATGATCTTGAGTAATTGGGCATTCCATTAAGGAAAATGTACTATTTAAATTCCGCTAAATTTGTTGGATCACGAAAATAGGCACTTGATGGTAATGAGCCCATCAAACGGCCTTCTTAGCCTTTGGGCCAATCTTGAGCAATTGGGCTTTTGACAAATTTTGGACTCGAATACATGAGGTTTATTTTATTTGGCTTGTTAATCTTGGACTATGAAAAATTAGCCACTTAACAAACCCCATATTTTCAAAATGTACCTCTTCAAATCCCACATTTTCATTCGGTGAAAAACACTTGGTAATTATGAAACACATGAGGCCAAAGATAGAGTTTTGTTTGGCACAATAATGAAAGTATGGAGTTTAAAATGACACATTTAAAAGTATGAGATTTGATTTATAAAGATAAAACTATAGATTCATGTTGAACTTAACCAAGTCCCATGAAAGTATGTTAGTTGTAAAGATTGCTATAAAAAAAAAAAAAAAAAAACTCATAAACTGAAACTTCTAGAAAAGCTAAGACATACGGACCAGATGCAAATGAATATTCCATACACTACAAACAACTAAATAACACTATTAAGCAAAAAAAAAAAATTCCCAATGACACTGAAGTTCGGTTATAGTTAAACCCACTTAAGGAGCTCCTACACCCACTCCCATTTGCCATGAACTAGTTCGCCACTACCTTTATTTATTGCGGGGTCTTTAAGAATCACCTGGACAATGGATTTGTTGGTTCTTATCACATATAGGAGTAATTACAAATGTGGCTGACCTGAAGTGTATTATGAGATGGGCTCACCCTCACTTTTGGGACTTAATGAACTTATCATTTAATTAGATTGGTTTCCTTTCTCAATAATAAGTTTAATGAATTGAAGTGTATTATGAGATAGGCTCACCCTCACTTTTGGGACTTAATGAATTTATCATTTAATTAGATGTCATCATTGTGGTTTCCTTTCTCAATAATAAGTTTAATATTCATCCTAATTTGAGTCCTCTTGTGGATGACTAAAGATGGCTCTTGAGGAGGATTCCTCACACAGAGGTTAAGTATGTCGAAACCTTAACTGTTTTCGGGGGGAGACAAGCTGAGGCTTTTATTTTGTTTTCTCCCATTCTCAATGTTTAAGAGTTGTTGCTTTTGAAAATTTGGCATTCGTTGGTCTACACCTTATACCTTATATGTAATTTTGAAAATTTGGCATTTGTTGGTCTACACCTTATACCTTGTGTGTAATTTATCTAATCCTTATTTCACAAAATAAAAAATAAAAAATTCACTTCCATCTTTATATTTAGTTGAATGACAACTAATTTGTTAAAAGAAAAAAAAAAAAAAAAAAAAAAAAAAAATCTGTTAATTACATGTCAACAATAAATTTGCAACCAACGTTAAGTTTTATGTGGAGAAATTATTGGGTCCTTCAGGTGGAGTCTTCCTTGCTCTCACATAACGCTTTTGCTCCCAAAAAAAAAAAAAAAAAACCTCCATTTCATGATGAAACAATTTGGGTAGTTCAAAACTCAGTCACATACCTTCATTAATGCTTGTTAATCAATTACTCTTGGATCATAACTGTATTATTTAAGAATCTAGTTATTTAGCATGTCATATATATCATAATTCATAACTCTCTCTCTCTCTCTCTCTCATATAATTAGATATAAATTATGTTGTGCGCTCCATATAATACCTCTTGAAAAGATTGTGGTTTATGGTAGTTCAACCGTATGTAAAACTAGTAAAATTAGGTTAACTTAATTAAATTGTCTAACCTAATTCTTGTCTAAAAACAATAACGAAAGTTCTTTAGGGGTTAAGCTTCTTAAGGAATTTGATTAAAATATAAAGCCAAGTCATCTAACCTCTACCTTGAACAAATTGACCAACCACTGGTTATGATTTGATTAAATACTAATTAATCAGTTGGATGTTTTTTTGATTGGTCATTGAGAGGTACTTAGATTAGAGATGTGTGGTAGAAAGCGAGATTGTACCTTTTCTTTTTCTTCTACAACAATTTCCAACTACCTCTCCCTAACTAAAAACTTCATTCTCTCCCATGGTAATGGTCCTAAATATTTATTATAAACTACAAGCTATACATACAGTCAATTATTAATATTTAACTAGCTTAATTGAAAAAAAAAAAAAAAAAAAAACTATCGAAGTATAGTGACCCCAAACCATGGCTTAGGCTGAGAATATTGTAAGTAACATTGTTTAAAAAAAAAAAATACATATGTAACCCATATAAAGTAGTATGGTGATAAGACGAATCTTAATATGTATTTAAAGAAGGGTAAGTTTTGAGTTTAAAGTCTAATGATAATGGATGACTTTGGAACCGTCTATTCGGTCCGGTAACGTGCTTATAAAATTAATAGGAACAAAATTTAATATATATAAAAAAAAATGTTAAAAAAATAAAGAAAAAAAATGAAGGTAGCTTAGGCAAGTGAAAATGAATAATGGATTTTGAGGGAGAGCACGTGAGCAACTTGTGATGGGTCCCATCCCATCCAAGAAGGCTATAATAATACACAAAATAGTATGCCCCCTTTTCCCCAGATGTCTGCGTCGTTTTCCGTAATTGCATGTGCGTAAGTTAGCTGATTCCAAGTGAAATAATCCAGTAGCAACGGATATTGTGAAGCTAACTTAAACCAATGACAATGAGTGTATGAATGTTTGGGCATTGTGGCCAACCAATACAAAAAAAGGCATATGGCATTTAGCTCATGGTGTCATTAATAAGTGAAGAATTTCCTGTACCTGTGCTGTGATTTAAGCAACACCTACCTGTCGCACGTTAGTATTAGCGAGCAAAACAAGTATGCCAAGCACATGCTTCTCAAAACAATTAGCTAGAGCCTACTGACACACCTTGCTACTTTATTAATCAACCCTATTACATGCATGGCGTAATCTTTTGTGTATAATACACTAATCATTGACTCAAATGGTCAACTCATAGTAATGTAAATAAATTAATTACTCCTACTACTATATTATAGACTTATAGTAGCTCCTATTGTAAGTAAAATTAAAGATGTCCTGAAATGAAAGCTACGGGAGTGCATTCATTATTCATGTGCTACCAGTTTTTTTGGCTTAGCATTTACAAAACCTGGAAGCATAATAGTCCCTATGTCGTTGAAGTATATAATAAAAAAAAATAATGATAATGAGAGAGAAAGAGTTTATACAAAATTAATTGAGTAGACCAGCTGGGAGTGTCGGCGTGAAGCCAGGCATTAGAGAGAGTGTGGTGTATATAGTTATCATTTAAGTTTAACTGCTAACCATACTTTCCTTCTCATAATTTCATTAATAAATAAATAAAAGAACTATTATTAGTATGGTATTTGTTTTTCTTTTATTATTATTATTTGTAGAGAAAGATGGAGTAGAAAGAGTAGAGTGAACAGCGAGGCCACAGTGAGGCACTAAAATAGAAGATGAATCAATTTTTAGTTGAATGAAGAAATAGGAGCATTTCTGCATTTGCATTTGGATTTTGGTGAGAGAGAAATTGAGGGAGCGTATTTATTTGTCGGTGGCTCTAATTAGAAATTCACAATATTGAGTGTGTGTGTGTGTGTGAAAAGTGATGTAGAGGAAAATGGTGTGAAGTAAATATACGATCGGATTTTTGATTTGGAGTGGTTGCGATGGAGTCTCGTATGGATCAGTATGAGATCATGGAGCAGATCGGTCGCGGCGCTTTCGGAGCTGCCATTCTCGTTCACCACAAGGCTGAGAAGAAGAAGTAATGCGTCTCTCACTCTCAGTGCTCTCTGTAAATATATTGTTTGTGCATTTTCCTAGATTGAATCTCTTTGTTTCAGGTACGTGTTGAAGAAGATCCGGCTAGCGAGGCAGACGGAGCGGTGTAGAAGATCTGCTCATCAAGAGGTAGCTTCAATTCTCTTTTGCTTTTTGTATTGTGTTGCAATTTTGGCATGGTTAATTTCTTGTTTATGAATTTTGGGGATATAATTGTAGATGGCTCTAATTGCGCGAATTCAACACCCTTACATCGTCGAATTTAAGGAGGCGTGGGTCGAGAAGGTGAGGGAATTCGTGATTATTTTGATCAATTTTGTTATGTATTTCTCAAATTTGATTTGTCCTCAATTAGAAAGTCCATGTGTTTTTGTAATAATGTAGGGTTGCTATGTTTGCATTGTCACTGGATATTGTGAAGGTGGAGACTTGTGAGTTTCTTCTTTGATAATTACAAACTTCAAATACAATGGTTTTGATTCCTATAACTATAATCATGTACATATTCTTTTTCCTAAAACCTTTAACAGGGCTGAAATGATGAAGAAATCCAATGGGGTTTATTTTCCAGAGGAGGTAGTCAGTCTTTTTTCTCTATATCTATCTATCCTGGATGTTCATATTAGAATTCAATATCTTCGGATTGATTTTTGTGAACATTGCTCAGAAACTCTGCAAGTGGTTCACGCAGCTCCTACTGGCTGTTGAATATCTACATTCAAATTTTGTCCTACATCGTGATCTAAAAGTATGTGTACAAGCTAGGTTTTTTTTTTTTTTAACCCATTGGATATAATGGTTATACATGCTAATTTGTTTGTTGCTATCTCGGCAGTGTTCCAATATCTTTCTAACTAAAGATCAGGATGTTCGTCTTGGTTAGTTCATCTATGTTGTTATTGAGTTGTAATCGATTTGATTATGATTTAGGATGTAATTTTGTTCTGTATTTATGTTGATTTTCCTTGTTGTTGTCTGGTTTCTGTATAGGGGATTTTGGACTGGCTAAAACACTGAAGGCAGATGACTTGGCCTCTTCTGTATGTGCTTTATATTGAATTTTTTTTTTTTTTAATTATTATGCAAAAGATTGGAATAGGAAACTTGATGTTTACATTTGACACCACGCCATACCATAAAGATCAAGACCATACACTCTCTAAACAAATCTAGAAGTAAAACTATTCACTTATTTGTTCATCATTTATCAAAATATGTAATGTTATAATTGACAGGCCTACCTAATACCAAGTGAACTTCCATAGGTTCCCCATTTTGTGAACTTCCAATAAATTTGGTGATGATAATTCTGTAGATACAAGTTATTTACCTCTTATATGATAGTATTGCTCTCTTTTTTTCTTTTTTTTTTTGGGTAACTACAGCTACCTAATAATAGAAGGAAAGTAAAAGGAACTGTTACTGTGTATATTTTCTGTGGCATTAATAAATGTTCTGTACCTTCATGTGCAGGTAGTTGGAACTCCCAATTACATGTGTCCTGAACTGCTTGCTGATATTCCTTATGGCTTTAAATCTGATATTTGGTCTCTAGGTATGTGTTTTATATCTTATATGGGTGATGTTTTCAACTCTTTTTGTTCTAGACCTTAAATTGTACATTGTTAACCAGGGTGCTGTATGTATGAGATGTCTGCTCATCGTCCTGCTTTTAAAGCTTTTGTAAGTCCTTTCTTTGAATGTCGTTTCTTGATTTTTGAGATATTTTATAGTAACAGTTTTGTTTGTCCAGACATTTGTTTAACATCCTAGATTATGATGTCTCTTTAGATGTATTACTTAAATTCTATATAATTTTTATTATCTGAGTCACCAATTGTGGTTTAACGACAATTTCTTTTTGTTTAAATAAATTGAACATTGTCATTTACTTTTTGTTTTGTTTCGTCTGTTGGTAAATAGTGTTCCTTTGTGCAATACAATGGAATATCATGAAAATGGTTTTTATAATTGATCCAGAATGAGTAAGTGTTAACCAAACTTTAGAACTGTCAAAATCACCATGATGACCTTTGGAAGCTTTTAACAGAATCATATAGTTAGCAAACCATCTGATCTGCTGCTTACTGGGACTAAGTGTAGATGCTAGGCATGCCTATCCATGTTTTATCCAGCCTTTGCTTTCTTCACATATAGATACATACATCATGTGTATATATAATGTATGTATTTTATTTCTTTTTGATAAACAAATACAACTCATTCACCTGTATGGGATTCAATCCATAACTTCACCCTCCAACCCTTGTTTATCAGAGGAGGAGATGCCATTGGTCTGACGAAAAATGGCCTTTGCTTTCTGAATATTTTATGTTTCCAGAAAAAGCAATGCAAGTTTATGAAATGTTTTTCCTTTAGAATGTACTTCATCTATTTAAAGTTGATCACTTTGGAAGTGCTTAATGGTGTAACATATGATCTTATATGCTTTTTATTGGTAAAGGCTTTCTTTAACTAATTATCTTTATGCCATCACTAACAGTCTAAGTTGCGCTACCTCACTTCATTTTAGTTATTGTTATTAGATGTTTGATGTTGGCATTATACATCTGATTTCAGGATATGGCAGGATTAATTAGCAAGATAAATCGTTCCTCTATCGGCCCTTTGCCTTCCTGCTATTCCCCATCCTTGTAAGTTCCAAACTGCTGTTGTTAAGCTTATTATACTTGAATTTGATGATATACAAAATCATCATAAATTACATGAGCATTGTCAATGCCTTACTCAGGGTCTGAGCAGTGAGTAGGCAATTAATTTGCCTGGATGCACCTACAGGCCCTGCACTGGAGCCTAGGAGGTGATGGTAGTGTGTTAGATTGAATATATATGTGTTTCTGCATACGCAAGGGTTGTATGTGCTATTTGCTATTCATGAGGAAAGAGCTCTTCTTGGTTTTGCTGCTGTAACTATGATTTTTAAAATTAATTCCTCCTTGCTAACTTTTTCCTTTTGGTTTGTACCTATTTATTTGATTTTATTCTTTGATGAAATACAAGTATCGGAGATTGAGTACAAAACATATTTGTCACTATTTAGCTCAATTATTTCTTCTCATAAATTATGCAGTACTTAGAGGTTTTGGAACATGATTAATCATAATATTTTTGGTCACCTCTCATATTAAGATATAAATGTCTAGGTTCTCATCTAACTACCTCACATACATCTTTACAGTGGATGGATTTTGAAAACTTATATGGTTTCATTAAGATATAGTGGATCGCATTTGAGCCCGATAACTCAATTTCTTAAGAAAAATTGGTTGGCAAGTTCTAAAAGAGGTCATGCATCTTCTTTGATTTTGGGTGGGGTTCTTCTAAGCAATGTTCAAATCATGTATGCACAACTTAGTTTCTGCCTTCATCATCCTTATACAATATATACTGTTATCATTCAGAGCTTCTTTTTTTTTTTGCTAAGCCTATCAAGAGGCTTATTTGTTATTACAAACCTACTTCTCAACCCACCCCCCTCCCCCCCCCAAAAAAAAAGAAAGAAAGAAAAAATCTGAAATCACAATTATTAAATGAAGTACATGTTATTAGCACTCAATTTGGGTGCCACAAGCCATTTCTGTGGTCTTTGGGAAAAAAAGAGCTGGGTGAGAATTCTTGTACTCCTTGAACTTTTTGTGTTTTTTTAGTATGTAGAATGGTATACTCATATACTTTGTGTTAAGCTGAATAACTCCATATTTTGGGGATTGACCAACTTGTTAAGGGGCTAGAGGTGGGCATAGGAATCACTGCTGTCAAACAAGTATATATGCTGGTCAGAGTGAGAAAGTGGCAGTCACTGGCATTGGTGGTTAAAGCTAAAAAGCTCTCTGATGAAAACCAAAGAGAAGAGTCAGGGCTATCTATGATGTGTGTGTGTGTGCGTGTGAGAGAGCAAGGGGTGGGGGTGGGGGGGCGGGTTTACCAACATTTGAAAAAGTTTTTTTAGTAGCTTGAACAACTAACTTCAGTGACTTGATTTCCACATATTGTGTTTTGTACTCAACTTCACATACTTAATATGCTATAAAATATTAGGCATTGTAATGCATTATAAACAAATTGTTTTGCATTGCACACACAGGAAAACACTTATCAAGGGCATGCTGAGGAAAAACCCTGAGCATCGGCCAAGTGTAAGCTCCTATACTAAATCTGTTGTGTCAAAATAAAAAATATTTCATTAGCAGTACTGCAGTACTTCATCTTAACATTTGGAATTTGTACCTTGGTCAGGCGTCCGAAATTTTGAAGCACCCATATTTGCAGCCTTATGTTGATCAATACCATCCATCCTTCACATGTTCCCCAGAGAAGCGTATTTCTGCTGCTCGTGATTCTCGGAGAAATATGGCTGAAAGCCAAAACAGTACTAGTTCTAGCAGTGACAAAGATAGTTTGCTTTCAAGTGAAAAAAACATTCCAGAAATGGTCTCAAACTGTAATAGTAAAGGCACTGACACAGATTTGGCTTCCATCGATGATGAAGATGTCTCTGAGAAGCTCCTGCTTAGTGAAGAAGAACATGGGCCTAACATGTGCACAGTCAAAATGGATGAGCTAGAGGTGATAAAACCCGCTCATCACGAACAGCTATCCAACATTGAATTGAGGCAGCCAAAAACCATTAAACATATAATGATGGCTTTAAAAGAAGGGAAAGTTAGAGAAAATAGTTCTCCAATGAGGGGCAATCGAACAAAGACTGGAGGAGCATTGACCCAAAGAACAAATACAGAAGCATTGCCTAAAGTGCCAAAACCTAGTGCTGTTGCTCCTGGTTTCAAGTCCAATGCAGATACACCAGCAAAGGCATCCTTTGATTTTGCAAAGCGGATTCAGGGATCACATTCTCTAAAGCATCAGGTACAACTGCGATTTATATTATCTGTTATGGTTTCATTACGTGTAATGAACTGATCAAAGATAGATCGTGATTTACCTTTGCAGTTACCTGTTATTGACTCCTCACCTAAAACGAAACCCAGACATGACATGACTCCTCCATCTGGTTCTGTAAAGCAAGTTGTTGAAGATGGACCTTCGACCAAGCCAAGGCAAAGAACTCCTCCTAGTATGAGACGATCGCCATTTCCAGGACGGATGAAGCAAGTGGGGCTTGATGTTCCAAATGCAGTGAGCAGTACTGTGAAGTTAGGTCCAAGTGAGATGCCCCATGAGGCTGAAAAGACTCCTGGTCCAGAGCCCAACAATTACCTAACACATGTTTCTAGGCAGATTATACAAGAGACTCAGAAGGCTCAAGAAAGAGGTTCAAAAGGAATGCTAACAGATTGTAGCAATTCTGTGTCATCTTCAGCGCCTAACAGTTGCCTATCGCATGTTTCTAGGCAGATTATACAAGAGACTCTGAAGGCTCAAGAAAGAGGTTCAAAAGGAATGCAAACAGATTGCAGCAATTCTGTGTCATCTTCAGTGTCAATTCAAGGATTTGAGCTTTGTGATGATGCGACAACTCCTTTTATTGACATGAAAGAACAGATAGTCCCTGATCATGTGAGCGTCACTCATACTGAATGTATTGAATCACATCCAGCCAGCTGCTCACCTGCTACCCAGTTGCATTTGCATTCTGAGATGTCTGATAATATGGCTGGGGAAAAACATGGGCATGATAATAAATCTGCAATGTTCTCGGTCCAAACCTCCGAGGCCATCCTAGATCTTCAGAGTACCACTCCTGTTAATAAGAAAGTGAGTTCAAGTGTGGTTCAAGAACTCCCAGTCCTGAGCTCCGAAGAAAGATTTGTTTGTAAAGATGATACCCCTGTAAGTAGACCGAGTAGTAGGCTTGGCACAGTGATCCATCCAAACCTTACATCTGCATCCAGCGGTGATGACAAGTTCACTGTAAGGGAACTTCTATCATCAGTAGCAGAGACTACCCCTTCCATTGCATCTCCCACTTCATCAAGCCAAAAGAGTTTGCAGGCTGATATAGGAACCATTTTGCAAAATTCAACAATTGAAAAGCCAGGGAGCACCCATCTTTCCTCAGTTTTTGATGACATCATACATGTTATACGGCATAGTAGTTTCCGTGTTGCAAGTGAGCAGCCAGTACTGGAAACTGTGGAGATGGGGGTTCAGAATATGGATGTTGGTAAGCTGATCAATGTAGTAAGGGATGAAATAGATATGAGAAATATGACTGCTTCTGCAACTCTTAAATCATCAAGTGGCTCTGAAGCTTTGAGTTTGATATCAAATGTTTCTGAGAACTCTGGTCTCAAGGAAGTGGATGTAAGAGATGCTGTTCCTTCAGTTCTGAAATCCGATACCCTAGAGCCAACAAAGCCCAACCCTCCTGTGACCGAAGAGGAAACACCAGCTAAGGAAATTTTGGATGTTAAGTCTTTCAGGCAAAGGGCTGATGCACTTGAAGGGCTACTAGAATTGTCTGCAGAGTTGCTGCAGCAAAATAGATTGGAGGAGCTCTCTGTTGTTTTGAAGCCTTTCGGGAAAGACAAGGTCTCTCCCAGGGAAACAGCTATTTGGTTAGCAAAGAGCCTTAAAGGAATGATGATTGAGGACAGTGGGCGGAGTTCATGATGTATCGAATCTGTGGTAAGCTTGCTTTGATTTGATGTTATAATGTAATTCCTCTTGTAGTTCTTAGCTTTTTGCATATTCAAGCTCGATTTAATTTTAAAGAGAACAAGCATGACTTTTTCTTCTTTTTGTTTTGGGGGTCTTACCATCTAATTCTTTCAATGCCTTCTGTCGTTGTATATAGTGACCATACAAGTTAATAACATTGTCTTCTTGTCAAATAAATATATATATGCTGTAGCTTGTGGTCAATGTAATTCTTAGTACTATTATTAATCAAGGCATTGTTACCAATGGTCTTTGGTCAATTGTACTTCTTTTTTTTTTGTATATATATTACTAAAATATTGGGATGTAAAAGGTGAAAATGTATTTCATGCTATAATTGGGAGTATACCATCATGCGTTCATTCCTTCATGTATCAAATAGTAAAAGTAATTGATGAAAAGTAACGAAGTATCCGATAAGATAATTCTTGTTGTTAATTGTGATAAGTAACAAAGTATGCCGATAACTCTTGTTGGTAATTGTGATATTAAGGAAATTGGTAAAACTTAGGTACAGTTCCTTAGGTTAGGTATATTAGGTTCCCCAATTGAATTCAAACACATGGTTGCATTAACCAATGAAACACAAATAATATTATCTTTTCCAAGAATATTTAAATTCAACTAGGTACTTAATGTACTTGACCTAAGAAATTGTATCGAAATTTTACTCTAAGAAAATATATACTCTTCATATTGATAGTCAAGTTCTTATTTGCTTAATATCAAGAGGGAGATGTCAAGGTTGGGAGAGAATAAAGAGAGTGAGGGAGGGGATTGTGATT
This sequence comes from Fagus sylvatica, assembly GCA_907173295.1. Lineage (NCBI taxonomy): Eukaryota > Viridiplantae > Streptophyta > Magnoliopsida > Fagales > Fagaceae > Fagus > Fagus sylvatica. The sequence goes on along the minus strand of OU015770.1, from coordinate 7,456,559 downwards.
TGAAGGAAATATAGAATCTTCATATTGATACTTAAGCTCATTTACTTTATCTCAAGAGGGAGATGTCAAAGTTGGGAGAACAAAGAGAGGGAGGAGTTTTTATCTTTACTTTTTTGAGGGGGGGAGGGGAAAAATGGAAATCTTGAACGAGAGTCCTGAATGTATGACACTGAAACTTGGTTCTGGAAACTAATTCAAGATCTGAATACAAGATTATTTAAACTTTATTTAGATTTAATTGTGAATATAAACTCCTTGGGACTTTTGTCGGGTGCCCTTTCCAGCAATTGGTTGTCCCACTTTTTCAACATAACAAATGTTTTTTCTGGTTTTTGCATTTGTTGGTTAATCTGTATATATCACGTCAAATTCAGACCTTAGCTATATTACTGTAAAAATTCTATTGTTGGTGCATTTATCATCCACAATGCCCAGGTTTTTAATCATTTATGTATAGATATTGATAAGTTAAATCATGGACTGCTAAGAAGCCGTCTGCCCAGATTTTGATTACCTCCATTTTTTCCTCCTGGAGTGAGGAAACAAAAGATTGATATTGTTGCTTAATTGCTTGGTTCTGTCAAGATGTGTGTTGTATCATAGAATGTTGTCTGAGATTTCAATGATAAGCGTGGCAGAGCAGGCTGACTTGCATGGTTTGATTTTAAAAATCTGAACTTTGGTTATGAGTTATGACATGGAAACCAAAAACATCGTTGTATACATTGCCATACAAGATTGGGCGCATGTCCTGAGGAAACTTAAAAAAAAAAAAAAAAAAAAAGGTCTATTAACTTTTGTTCCTATGGTGTTGCGCCACATTATTATTACTATCACAGTTGAGCAAGGCTACATGCAAATGTTAATCTCCCAATATTGTTGGTTCGTTGCACAAAGAAATGATCATGATCGTTTGTATATCAATCTTGAAAGTGTCTCGTGCATCATCCAATGGCAATGATTTGCTCTTAGTGTGAAAAAAATGAGGAGGAGAGATTTGAATCGAGACTTGGCACAATTATAATCGGATCATACGCGATGGTGGCTGCCTGGCTGGATTCTCCTTTCCCGTTTGAGTGTATGTCAAATTCTTTCACACTTACTGTTTCACTTTTATGTGCACTTTCGCCAAAGCACACCAGGTACATTTTTATAAATTTGATTGGTGTCCAATCGAAGCCTAGAACCGTGACGACGCGGTGAAGTGACGAGCACGTTTCCATTTTGTCCAATTTTTGCTTTGAATCTATTGGTATATATTTTTAGCTGAGGAATCTCAGGAAGTTACTTGTGTAGTTCTGTGTACTAAGAAAGCAGCGACCACTATGGCATTAAATGACTACCTCATAGAGAATATAATAGAAGTACATGATTACGTGTAATGCGTCTATTAGATGTAGCTTCCCAATTTAGATGTATTGCTACGCGTTTCATGGGGATTGGGGACCGGCAGGCTTTTTCCTAAAAGGGAATAAACAACAATAAAGGGTGGCAAAAATATGTAAACACACTTTTGACGCGTTTGGATTTTTATTTAAAAGCCAAATTTTCTCAATCTCAAACATCGTTTGATTAAATTCCATAAATGAATTCTCTCTTACACCAACACAGACAACATCAGCACTCAGAAGCTAATTCAGCCGCCGGTACTATAGCAGCAACACTACACAACCAACATATGGAGTCTCTCACCACCAACACTCGACCCCTACCCATCAACAATCCTACTAACTCCAGGAATTCTAGTTCCAACTTCATCCGCCGTTTCATCTTTATGCTAATTTCTTTGTTCATCATAATTAGCATTATCTTCTCCATTGCATGGATTATCCTTAAACCACAACCTGCACACTTCATACTTAACTCCCTCACTGTCTCCAACTTCACTCTTTCTGATTCACAAACAACAAGTGGAAAATATGTCATCCAATTCACTGTGACAAACCCCAACAAGAAAATAAACTTGTACTTCCAAAATTTCAGTATCTCTGTGAAATATAGGAAAACATGTCTTTCTAAGACTTGGGTGGCATCTCGTGCGCTCCTTTTGGAGAAGTTGAATCAAACAAGTATGAGTGCCGACTTAGACTCGAATTCGACGCCGATCTGTTGTGTGAAGAAGAATGATCATGACTTGAAGGAGTTGGGTCAGAATTTAATCAGTGGTGTGATTAATTTAAAAGTGGAGATGGTGGTTTCAACCATATTTAGAGCTGGAAAATGGCTTAGTATGGAAAGATCAATATTTGTTTCCTGCAAGAATCTGAGAGTTACATTCTTACCTTCTAATAAATTGGTTGGGAAGCTCACAAATTCTAGTTCTAGAGAGAATTGCAGATCAATTATACTCTAGACTAAATTGGTTTCAACCATATTTTCTTGCATAGTCAAACATATATGGGTTAGTTGATACATATTTGGGGCTTCGATTACTGTTTTGTTTATTTAATTAGTTTAGAGTTCATTCATTTGTCATAGAGTAAACCTTTTCAATTTATACAGTGTACGTTTTTATTACGTGACATGTAAAAGCTAGAAAAATATTCCATATTCTTAGGCTTTTTCTCGTACTCTCTTTTACCTGTTTTGTCTTCAATATTGTGTGGATGAAATGATGACTGTATATTATCAACAATGAAGTATACAAAACTATAGTGAAAGAGAAATGAAGCCAATCAAATGCTTCACCAATTTAAGTGCAGAATTGTCTCCATCACTTCTTTTCTTGAGGCTAAAAAAGGGAAAGAAAACCAAAGAAGAAGACGAAACGTTGATTCAAGTCTACGCCGAGTGAGCGTATACTTGGGGTTGGCGGGCTGCTCATCTTTTGTTTTGACCACTTGTTTAACTATTCAACCAACCAAGGAATTTCATTCTATATTCAATTTATACTTCTTTTTCTATTTTGAATCATGTGAACCTCATGGCAAATTGGCAAGAAGTTGCATGCCTAGAAGATGCATCTAAACATCATATGAGTTTTCTTTTTAAGGTTTTAAATAGTTTTAGAGAATTAATTAAAAAAAAGTTTTGGGAAATCAAAAAGGCATTCGTTACTTTCTATCTTTATTTAAGTTCAAAACATCCACGACACACAGCAAGAATTACCAATGAGTATAAGGTCCATTTCGTAAAACAAAGATCCTTGTGGGTTCTAATCCTCATGGGTCTGCTACCAAAAATCAATAAACCCAATGAAATAAATGGGTTATTGATTCGAAAAGAGTAGTAGAGCCTGGTAGGCCATCTAACCCAATTAGATTTTATGGGTCATTTAGCCCAATTGTCTAGTGTGGCTAATTAAATGGCTATTGTTAAGCCAACAAACTCATCTAACGCTCATTAATTAAAAACCAAAAGACGGTAATTGTGCAAAGAAGCTCAAGGTGATTTGACTTTGTAACTTTAGGTGCAAAAACTGTCTCCTATTTTTTCTACCAAATCTTTCAGTTGGGTGGTAAAATCTCGAGTGATTATATTCTAATTATTCATTATAAGATCATTCACGTATATTTTATACTGTTTGAAGGTAAACTTTTTATCTTGAATGATAAAGTTTTCACTATTATCATTTGTAGAAATAAAAAATGAAAGAACTTCAAGAAGATGAAGGTTTTTGCATTGTGGGGATGGAGGATCCCGATGACGTTCAACTCTTGGTCGATCCTCCTGCCGTTCATAGTGGATTGGAGGATCCTGATGACGTTCAACTTTTGGTTGATCCTCCCACTGTGCAACCAATCCACGTCATCAAAAGGGAGACCACCAATGCCATCTCTGAAACCGAAACCCTCACCACTCCTCAAACTGAAGAAAAAACTAGTTTCAGTGCCAAACATCCTCTACTTCTTCCATTGGTCGTTGGGTTCCTCTTCATTGTCTTTATTATAGCATTCTTGTTATAATGTATCACTGATGGTACACCTTCGGTGCAGCTCGGATAGGAAAGCATAAATAATGACTTGCAATTTGCAAACCAGGTGTCTATATAGATTTTTTTATGTTTCTATTTCTGAGTTGTTTCATGAATTTTGGTCTACTTTGAGGCATTCGATCGATGTCATAGACTCATAATTAATTTTTGTTGTCATGACTGAGATATGCAATTTCTGTTTTTAACTTTTATTTTGATGAGATCTTATATCGATTCTCTTCTGGGTTTTCGTTCTTTTTCTGCTGTTTCAAAATCTATCATACTGTGATCAAAATGATCATATCAAATTATCAAAAGAGTGTTTAGACTAATTAAAGATTTTATTATAGTAAAATTAGACAACTATAGTGGAATGCAAAACCATAAGATTAATATCACTAGAAATCAATGACATTATGCTATGATTTTCCATGCTTTTAGATTTTCCGGGTGGTGAAGGTCAACATGTATTTTATATCATCCATGCCGGAGTACTGTTTTATTCGGCTCCGGAGGCACATTTGATATTTTTCTTGTGGCCACAACAACTGGTTCTTTGAAATTAATTAGGCATGTAAACTTTTAATAATTACTACATTAAGGTAAAGGAGTAATGATTGGAAGCTAATGATTTAATATTAATTATTCGTAGGTTCTTAATTTTCTTTTAAGAAAAAATAAAACTGGATTTAATTCCTAGCTGGTCGTTTGAGGGGTACAAAGACATTAGGTTAAATGAATAGGATGGCACTAAAATATTCATGTAATTAACAGCTTGTAGCTGGCATCGAATAAATTATAAATCATAAACCATTTAAAACATCCATGTTTCATGTACTAGAATCCTTATATTGGTCTTCTCAAAAAAAGAATCCTTATATTGGGAATCAATGAACACGCAAAATTCTTGTAGCTGGCATCGCATAAATCATATACCTTTTAAAACATCCACGTTTCATGTACTAGAATCCTTATATTGGGTATCAATAATCACACAAATTTTTTCAATTAGATATGTCACTCGCTATGTGTGTATGATTTTTTTTCTTTTTCTTTTCTGAATAACAGTGAATATTATTGAAAAACCAAAAAAATTGCATATCCAATGGGCTAGCCCTTCTCCATCTTCTGGGAAAAATAACCAATTTGAAAGAGAAGAGATGGTAAAAGGCCCATGAGCCTTACATAAGGCTGCCCATTTTTAAACATTATGAGCAAGAAATTTAATCATTCTAGGTAAAAATTGAATTCCCTACGAGCAAAAAAAATAAGAAGCTAGAAGTAAGATAACAGTGAGCTAGTAGCTATACCTAATAGCTATACTAATAATAATAAATATATTATTATGCGTTTAAAATTAACAAATTTAGTTTTAAAATTGAATGATTAACGTTTAAAAAAAATAAAACAATAAACAATTTATTAGGTACGTTTTTTGGTGGTTAAGGTGTCATTTATTGGTAGGCTAGAATTTACCGCATCAACTACCAATTTGCTACACTTGCTTCCTTGAAAGATACCCATTTAAATACTTGACGGTTTTAAATCGTCGTTTATAACTTTATATAGATTCTAAGATGTTTTGGGTGGATTTTTAATTTTAGGATAGTAGTACAATCTTCGTTGGCTTTTCTTTTCTTTCCTTTTTATTTTTCATTATTATTATTATTATTGTAATTTTCCCAAACAGGTACATACATATACATAGATTTTGAATTCTATATTTATAAACAATTACATATAAAACATTATTACGAAAGAATGAAAATGATATTCAAATTAAAAAAAAAAAAATGTTATATTCAAAGGGTTTCTTAATTTTTTTTTATCCTCAAACTTATTAAATAATTCATTTGACAATTTAGAGTTTGATTAAGATCAAGTATAATAATTTTAAGACTTTTGCACTGTATAATAGTTTTAAACGATTAAAATTGAACGGTTCAAATAAAAATATTAAAAAATTATTTTTTATTTAAAAAAACAAAACGGAAAGTTGAAATCTAATCCTGAATTCAACTAGTTCACTTTGATTATGGCTCCGTTTGTTTGGAAGTAAAACGTTTTCAGCATTTTCAGACGTTTGGGGCGCTGTAAAACCGAAGTCAACAGAAAATATTTGTATTTTGACTGGAAAATTCTTAAGAAAATTTAGGAAAACGGTTTACGGAAAAAATTTCCGTAAACCATTTTCCTTCCAAAACACGCGTGAGGCTTGCTATGCTCTCTTTCTCTTTTCTCTTTCTCTGCCTCTGCTCTCTGCCCAGCCACCCCGATAAGATCTGGGTGGGTCGCCTCCAGGTTGTTTCGTGCAAGGCCCGCTGCGAGATCCGACTCGAGGACCCGGGTTCGGGCGATCTCTTCACGGCGTGTTTCGTTCAACCGGATCAGCCAAGGGAGGCGGCGGTGGAGACCGTTCTTGACTCATCTCGGTACTTCGTGCTGAGGATCGAGGATGGGCGTGGAAAGCACGCGTTCGTGGGTTTGGGATTCGCGGAGCAAAACGAGGCGTTTGATTTCAACGTGGCGCTTTCGGATCACGAAAAGCATGTGAGGAGGGAGCAAGAGAAGGACACCGGAGAGTCCACCGATGATACCCACATCGATATTCATCCCGCTGTTTGTTTGTTTGTATGTTTTGGTTTTGGTTTTTTTTCTTTTTTTTTTTTTTTTTTTGGGGTTTTTTGTGTTCTGGGTATTTGATGCTCGTGGTGGTCGCAGTGGGTCACGGTGGTTGCGGTGGCGTAGGGTCGTGGTGGAGCTTGAACGCCGACCAGATATGGTAGGTGGATTTTGTTGATTTGTTTTTTGTTTTGTGGGTTATGGTTGAATTTGGTTGAAGGATGGATCTGTGGGTTTGTTGTTGTGGTTTGCTTGAGGATCTGTGGTCGGCGGTGGGTTGTTGTGGGCGGCGGATTGTTGTGGCTGGTGGAGTTTGTGGTGGGTTGCGGGTTGGGTTGGCAGTCATGGTTCCCATTTCCGGTGGTTTTGGGTGTGGGTTTTGTTTTGTTTTGTTTTACGTTGCCCCAAACACACAATGTAAAATATTTTCTGGAGCATTTTCCTAAAGTGCAAACAAACATCGGAAAAACAAACGTTTCCTGTAAATCATTTGCATTTGCAAACATTTTATGATAGAGAATATTTTACGTCGAAACAAACGGAGCCTGTGTTCTTAATTGATTACTGGTTTGAATTTTCTAAAAAAAAAAAAATTAAAAAATAAATAAAGAATTGAAGTCTTGCAAAACTGTAGGACCGATGTCAATCCTTATGACAGAAGGATGGACTGCACAAGTCACAAAGAATTAAAATTTAGAGTTTAGAAAACTGTGTTGACAAAACTTGACCGCACAGAAAAGAACCCCCTCGACAATTCCAAAACATACATACAAACACAAACAAAAAACCGATCTCACTCTCTCTCCCTCTCTCTCTGCTATGCAAGACCCTTCCAGACCAGTGACGGGCTACCCAGCCCCCAACGGTTGTCCTCCGCCTCAACCAGGTGTCGCTTATCCTTACCACGCTAACCAACCTAACCCATACCCATACGCATATGTCCAGCCAAACCGAGCGTCTTCCTCACGCGCCTTCGTACGCAGCTTCATCTTGGCGATGATGGTGGCATTCATCGTGATGGGCGTCACCATTTTCATCGTCTGGCTAGTCCTTCGTCCTCGCTTCCCTGAGTTCCAAGTAGAGTCTGTCTCACTCACCAACTTCTCCGCCTCCAACTCTTCCTCCTCCATCACCGGCAACTGGAACTTCCGGTTCTCCGTCACCAACCCCAACAAAAAGATGTCTATCTCCTACGACGTCGTTCAGTGCTTGCTCTTCTACAAACCCGAGTTCATCTCCGAGACTCGCATCCCACCTTTCTACCAAAACAAGCGGAACCACACCTTCATCGACGCCGTGTTCTCCGCCAGCGCTTCTTACGTGGACAGGTCGTTGCTCAATGATATCAACAGGGATAGAGCACGTGGCACCGTCAGCTTCAATGTGAAGCTTATGGCTAGGGTTGGGTTCAAAGCAAGTAGTTGGAGAGCCAGGAATCGGTATCTTAGGGTTTGGTGTGAAGCCTTGCCGGTTGCTATCTCCACCAATAGCAGCGCCTCCGGGACCGGGAAGCTACTGAGTGGGCCCAGGGGCTGCCAGGTTGGTCTGTGATTTCTAATTCGCTGTAAAGCTTTAGTCTTTACTTTGGATTAATCCAAAAGAGGGGTTTTTTTTTTTTTAGTAGTTTAAATGTATATTGAATTTCAGTGTTTTTTGTTTTTGGAATGATGGATGTACAGTTTTCTGAATTGGGTTTAGGTTTTTTGTTTTTTTGTTATCTTTGAAATTAAATTTTAGTTTTTGAAAAATAAAAACCAGTGTGATTCCCTTTTAGTTGTAATTTAGTAATTTATTGTTAGCTTAGTATTTGAATAAATCTTATCTAACTGTAGTAGATAAGGATAGGTTTATTTTTTAATTTAAATGTTATGTTTATTTTGTAAGAAAGGAGATTGCTTGATGGTTGATAAGAAGGGAGACTGAAAATATTATTATTGAGTGAAGTTTCACTTTGGAGGTTGGTTTCCCTCGAAGAAAACCGATTATTCTTTTATGTTGAGGTTTTCCGCTATGCACTCTTGTGGGAAGAGGAAGTTGCATTTGAGTCATAGTTCATTAGCTTTGCAAATCAATGATCTTTTTGTGGTAAGAATGTATTCGAGTCAGAGTTATTAAAAGAGGAAATAGACTACATTAGCATAACAGGCCATGGGCTAATTGTTTTTTTTAGTAAAGACATGGCCTAATAAAGCACAAAGTTATTTCATTGTCATGATGGCTTTCAGCCTTTAACATCCTATAGGAAGCTGATAAAACACGTACGCTTTTTTTACATTTTGTATTTCACTTTATATATCATTATTCATAACTTACTATATTTATTTTCTCTCTTTTTATAAAATAATTAAAGTTTAAAATGAAAACAAATTAGATATTTATCGTATTACAATTTATAGAGTATAAAGTGAAATATAAAAAGTGGGATACAAAATATTTATTTGGAAGTGGGCTGGGCATACAATTAATTTGGTTAGAGTGTTAAGAATTTATCTGTAAAGTGATAGGAAGCAAGGCATAGTATTAGTGGTAATTAATACTAAAAAATCTTAGTTGTGCAAAATAAATAAGGAAGGTCCATGGATCGTGAATTTGTTGGACTCATTTGGTAGTTTGGTTTGTTTTCCATACTTTTAAGAAAGCCAGTTTTGTTACCTATAATTTAGCTATATGGGCCTTTTTTGTGTAATATTGAGGAAGCATTGCCATCAACAACGAATGTGCCATAAAGAGGAAAAAAAAAGGAAAAATTAAAGTACCCATTTGTTGCTTACAACAATGTGTAAGATAGATTTAGCAATTGAAATTTAGTCGAAATATAAATTATATTTCTTGGAACTTTGATAATAAATCTTCACTTAAAGTAAAAATAGGATCAATGATTTTAATATAGTTATAATGCAGTGAGAAACCTTTTGTTAGTCAGAATACAAAATCTTAAGTGTGTAAAACAACGGGAAAAAAATAAAACACATCCACTAAATTTTGGTCTTAAATCAAACACACCCTATATACTCTTAATTTGGAAATTATTCAATTGAACTTTCAAATATGTCCCAATCAATATTTCCATCCACATTCCCTCAGTTTGATTAATAGATTCATGTGATCCACTTTAAAAAAATATTGTCTACACACAAAAAATATATATATTGTTCACTCAAATAAAAAAAAAACCCGAACCTCCCCTCACACTCGGTTCTCTCTCTCTCATTACAGCCCAATCTCAACCCCCTTCACATCCCCTTGTATTTATTATGCAACCACAATATTAACCCATTTTCTCTTTTTCTCTCTTAAAAAAAAAAAAGCATTTGAAATAAGAATTTTAGAATAAAATGAAGAATCCCTTCTAAGTTTTATATTAAAAAAAAAAAACTCATGTGTGGAGATTCGTACGGATTGAAGAGTCAACACACTTTTTCACCATTTGAAAACTTTGAGTTTTTGCTATGAACACAAAATTTAATTACTTTAAAGAATAGGACTATTTTTTTATTTTTTAAGCAATATACAACTTTGCAGGTATTTTACTATACTTTTATATTAATTATTTTCTCAATCTATTTTAAGGGGTCAAAATTAGACATTTAAACTTTACGTATTTGAATTAATCTCTTTTTTACTTTGATTGTTATTAACTATGAATTGATATTTTTGTTTCTTTATTTTAATGATATAAAATATATATACTTGTAGTTCATTGATATTATGAAGAAATGTGCTCATAAAAATGAGTCCAAATAAATTACAATGTACATTTATATTAGATTTTGTATGATAACTATAAATTTTTTATTTATTTGGTTATTGATATCGATTTTCAGATTAATTTTGCTTTCAATTTATCTTGGGTTAAATACACTATTGGTCCTAACGTTTACTCAAGTTGCACGTTTGGTCTCTAGTGTTTGAAATAAGCAGATTTAGTCCCTAACTTTTCAAAATCATACATTGTTGGTCCTCCCGTTAGTCTCCGTTAACTTTGTGTATACGTAACTAACAGATTGATGTGACATTTTATTTTTCATTTACAATTTGGATATGACATAGTATACATGTTTAAAATCAAATAAAACTCACTTAACCTGATTCTATTTTGAAAAAAATAAATAAAACCTAGTTACCCTAACTTAATTAAACCCGAATTTGGTCTCTTCGCCATTTTCCTCCCTTACACCCCCATACTAACCAAAACCACCATCAACGAAAATCACAAAACTATCTACTTTATTTGCGCTTCACTTTGCTTAAGAAAGATTTTATGGTAAAACTATATTGACAACCAAACACAAATTTAGTCCACATTTGATGTGAATCGAAGCATTTTCCATGTCCATTGAACAATTCAATAATATATATAATTGTTCTCATCAAACATAATTTGGACACCTTTGTGAACACAGGCGCACGAATCCAGGATTTTGATTTAAGATTAAATTCCATTAAAGCATGCATGTAGCATATCAAGTAGGGGCGGATCCAGGAATTTAATTTAGGGTGGGCACCTTTTGTCTTTTGATTTCAAACTTTAATACATATAATACAAAAAAGGCCAAAAGTCGATATACATTGTTTATA